>JAKVQR010000163.1:0-112011 GCA_030462915.1 Petasospora meyerae | reverse complement strand
AAAAACCCGAGGCGGATTTTCAAAAGGGACAAGGAGAATTAGTAATTCGACTCCCCAATTAAAAAAAAAAAAAAAAAAATAGAACCAGGAAGCCTTAGTTCTTTATCGTCAATCATCTACTAGCTTTGTGATCCCTAGTGGTCATCGCCCCAAATTGCTCAATCAGTTCCCCGCGCAAATTGCGAAAATTGGCTTGAAAGTTGAGTGTCCCAACTTCACCAACTGATCTTATCACTTCAACCTCGCATAGAATAAGCTTTACACAAGTTGCACTTCGTGCATCACACTCTCTAAGCGTTTATTAGGAACTCGACAGACATTCATCATTCTGGAAACAACAGACTTGAGATCATGGAGGACTTCAACAACACACACTCAACTGAACAAGCCAGTTATCATGAACAGGTGTATAAACAGAAGATTCTCAACACACTGGAGAACCAAGACAACTTGTTGATACAGACACTGTTCAGAGAAAACCAAATACTGAAACTGGGAGAAGGCGAAGACGAGGCAATCACAATGAAACGAGTTGGTGATTCAATTGATATGTGCGGGAGTAACACCAGGGCAAAATGGATGTTACTGAAGTCCCTGGTCCAGAAATGATCGAGATCATTGAGTGCAGAGCAGAATTGCTATATGCCATTGTGTGTTCCCCAAGTCACCAACAGCATGATACCTCGATAGAAAGAGATAGAGGAACAAAGGGTGGATACAGGACTTGGGTGCCAGTATATGACAGCGATGTGATGATCAACATAAATCGCTCAACAAGCCACTGCTCCATGAGATCAAATGAGAACTTGACTCTTGAGATTGACACAATTACGGTGAATGGTGACCATAATTTGTGTTACCCATTTCCCAAGCTCGATACAGCAGAAGTCAACGCTGATTTGCAGTTGGTGGGCGACAACTGACAGCTGACAGGTGTCAAGTCATGCTACCCATGCGCGCGGTGCGATTGATAGGAGGCAGGAGGCACTACGTAAATGTATAGAGCACCAATGAGAAGTGTACCTACTACACTGTCCAGCTGACAAACTGTAATAAAGCTTACTGAATCCTGATTGATTTATACTGGGCTTTTAACCGAGATCGGCGATCAAATCTGACTGGAGATTTCATCGAAGACGTGCAACGTCAGCGCTGATCCGCGTTGACGTGATCTCCTCACAATTTGTGAGTAATGCTTCGAGGTCTTTACTTCTGGAATGGTTATACCGTATACGTAGAACTTGAGTCTAGAAAGTATTTTTCAATTTGCCCAATGAGGTATAGAGTATAGAACTAGTTCTAAGTTTAAGACTAGATCATTTGCTGAAACTTCTTTAGCAGACTTCAGCCCAAGGACCATCTGAACTTTGAAGTGCCCTCAACCATGGCCTCTTTAAGTAATAAGGGACCGAGGTGAGATCATCGCGCGCCAAATGGACCTGAAATCCATAGTACGATCATACCCGCGTTTCTGTCATTTTCGCACGTGCCAGCAGGTACCAGAAACACAACTCTAAAATACGGACGCTCAAATCTGCTGAAATGGTACCTGTCCCCGTCAAAATCGACAAAGGTGAAATACCATCTGTACTGATTCCAGTGAGCACCATCCGAGACTACCTCTAAACACTACAGGAAGTAAAGATAGTAAGTAATCCCAGCACACTGCCTCCCTACGTGACGACGTTCTCCGATTGAGCCGATGATTTCTCTTGCCTCAAGATATATGGATCACCGCAACATTCCACACAGTCTTTACGAGCTATTTTGAGGAACACACCATCCACCAATTCGAACAACAACACACCGAAGAATCAACAGAGGAGAGAAACACAACAAGCATGCCGAATACAACTTCAGTCTTCTCTGTGGGCGAATTTCACCCACACTTTGCCACGTTGAGGCCCCTCTGATCCAACGCGCGCCGTTCAAAAACGCCAAATTCCCCATTCCCCTTGAGGCTAAACACACTTGCAACGCGCGCTATGTGATGGGCAGAGGTGGGAGGTGGATACTTGGGCGGACAACAAGCACTGCGGGGGGTGGCTGCTTCGTTCCTCAGGCATTTCTATTTTCTTCCATTCATCAGTCTATTCTGCCTTGTGCATTCCACGACGAGACCCGCTATTGTCTTAGCCGCTGCAAATAGGCTGTTGTGCAGGCGAAGCCTACCCTAAATACTGCTACATCATCTACACCTCTCGCCCTTTACCACTCCCTCTTCTCCCATCACCTCAATCCTACAAGCAAATCACACTCAATCGAACTTTGAAAATGTCGCAGGTCATTGAGCTGAAGACTAACAAACGACATTCAGGAAGCTCATCCGTCTCCTCCAAATTCCATAAAATGAGATGGTCCAGGAGCAATAAGCGCCAGAGTGTCGCTCCGGAGAAGGACAAGTCAAGATCCACAACGTCCTCGTCGTCTGGTACTGTACCACAGAGCTCGTCTTCCTCTCACTCCATGTACCATCAAGCCCGTGCTTCTGCCTCTAACATCTCCATTGACAGCCTGGCTGTGAACAACAGTGAATACGATCACTCAAGCATATCAATAGCAGAGTCACAGTCCTCAGGTATCACAAATGCCACATATGCTAATCAAGAGAAGTCTGTTCCACATTCTACATCAGTACAAACCATCTCTGACATCACATCAACATCCACACACTTGCAGAATTCAATGTCGAATGCATCTACCGCCGTTGCCGATGATCAAGCTTCATTATTGACCCGTTCGTTTAACTCTTTCAACCTGCAGAATGGGTCATCAGGAGGAAACAACGGTACCACTGCCACGAAGAACAGACCATTCACCCAGGACACTTATGACTCCACAGTGATCAAGACTGGTTGGGTGAACAAGGGTTCCAACATCAACAACCACAACTACTCTCAAGACGGATGGAGAATCTTCAAAGCAGAACTTAAAGGTCCCACACTCTCTTTGTACAAGCTCCCCGCCGAATTGAACATCAAGGCATTTGACCCAACATTGGACGAGAGTGGCCAATCTTCTCAACCTACCAGTGTGCGACAGAAAAGATTGTCAACCATGTCGTCGAGGTCCAATCTCAAGAGTGGTATTGGCTCACCAGTGACACCTACTACACCATCAACTACAGGTCTGGTAACACCGACATCAGCAACATCTGAGAGCTCTAAGAACTCAAGAGTTAAACTCACATATCTTTCGGAGGTGTATCCACATCCTGACCTGCAACTCAATGCCAGCTACACCATCACAACGGGAACGCTTGAATCCATATGTCACACTATACTCTTCAACACATTGGATGATGACAAACTCTCATATCACATGATTTTGATGTTGCCGCTCTTTGGTGATTTGCGACTGTCGTTGAAGTACTTCTATGAATACGCGGTGACATTCTCCAACCACAAATCGAACAAAAGCTCAGGACGTGTCTACATCTCTGCTACCACTGACCGTGTTATCACAGAGCGTTTGGGGCTTGTTGTTAATACAATCACCGAGACTTTCCTTGGTATGCTTCTTGACGACGAAATCATGGATCACCTTCAAAAGCTACTTTCAGGCATTGCTTTGCACGATGAACAGCTGAGTGCCAAACTCAAAAACTTGATGTCCGAGAAGGAAGAGACGATGAAGACCTTGACAAGCTATCGCAGATCTCCTTATGACTCCAAGTTGTCTCAAACCCTTACGAACATTGACTCGTTTTTGGCATTGGACAGCAAGTTGCTTGCTGAGCAGGTCAACCTCATTGATATCAGATACAACAAGGCTTGGAACCCACAGAATGATCCAAGTCTGCTCTATGAGATCGATGGACTCAATTACCCTCGTCTCAACCCACTGATCTTCAACCCAAACAGTGATATTCATTATCTCGGAAGATTCATTGTGAACCATCTTTTCGGGTCCGCTCAAAGCGAACAACAGAGAGCCAGAGTGCTCGAGAAATGGATCGAGATCGGTTGTGTATTCGAAGACCTTGGTGATATGGTCAGTTGGCTGGGTATTGCTACCCTGATATGTTCGACTCCTGTGCTAAGACTGAAAAAGACATGGTCGCACGTCGACTCCAAGTTCCTGAAGATCATCTCTCTCGAATGGGCCGTGGTCGTATACGAATTGGACAGAAGAAGTCTACTTTCGGATGCTACACAGAGATCTGCATTCCATGTCATTGCTCCAAAGGGACTTGGAACCACATACAAGAAATCTGACGTGGTACCCTACTTTGGTGACTTGACGGTCAAGTTTGTTGAAGGTTGTGACTTGAAGCATTGTGAAAAGAGAGTCCAAAGAGTGAGAATGTCATTCAGCAGATGGGATGCTTACATGGACAACCTTGAAGAGGATCCATCATTGGACTCTGTGCCATCAAAATCTGAAAATACGAGACTGCAAAAGGAGTTGTACAATCTTTTATCCAACCACACATCACTTCCTCCTTTGACACCTGAGTCTGTTATGGAGTTGTCTCTCTCGGTCGAACCTGATACACTTGCTTCCTACCACACACTGCATGAATCGAGAACCCCTCTTTTGACCGGATCATACTTGCCTACTCTGTTTTCCGAAGTTGTCCCAAGTTACAGAATCTTCAGCTAGAAGGTCCTCATCGGTGCCAGTGGATTTGCAACGAAGTAGCAGGCGGACGATGCTCAATTCCAGAAAGTAACCGGTGTGGATGATGTTGATAAGAAGAGCTTTGAGCTCAACAGCAAACTACCATCTTCCAAACAGAATGAGCTCCTCAAGTCAGTCAGAGACATCTTCAATATCGGCTCAGATCTCTTCCATGTCGAGAGTGATCTGATCTTCAAGTCCTTGGGTGGTGAAAGGAAAGCTTCAAGACCCGCATCTGTTGTGCTTGAGACACCATCTTCCAAAAGATTGTCACAAATCTCCTCACACAGACTCAGTCAGTTGCCACACTCCAACAGAGGATCAGAACAGCTCGATGATTTGATTGAAGATCTCAACGATGATGTGTTTGCTGTTTTGGACAACTCTACAGTGCTGAACTCACTCATGAAACCTCTGAATGTTGTGATGAAAGCCGGTACCTTTGATAGAATGGTCGATGTGCTCGTGTTGACTTCAAATATCTTTTCCAAGAAGATTAACAAGGATGACATTGATGCCTACTTGGAGAAGTCTAACCTTCTGGACAACCAGTTCCTGAAGTTGAAGATGAACAACGGCCTTTATACTTCGACGTTCTTTGCTACCTACAGAAGTTTTGCAACTACTTCAACATTGCTTGAAGCTCTCTCCAAGAGGTTCAAAGGCGCCAGATCTGCTGCTATCTCAATCCAGAAGTTTATTCAGGACTCCTCAACAGACTTCCCTGATTGGACGAGTCCTGTTTCTCCAGATGAACCAGGGCTGAACTGGAAGTATGTCGGTAACATTCAAGTTGGTGTTCTTGAGACCATACAGATTCTTTTGACAGAACGATATGCAGACCTCACGGATGATCTTCGAAACAAGCAAATATTTGTTGACCTGTTGAAGAGCATTGACATGGAGATTGTTCTGGTGTGGAGAAAAACCTTACAGAGACTCGAGTCTACTCCAGAGTTGCTCAATGGCCTTCCAGAGGTCTACAGTGTTCTTCAGAACCTTTACAAGAACATCAGAAGGATATACAAGAAGAAGTGCTACATTCCTCTGGAACGTTACTCCTTGACGAAACCAGCTGCTACTACTTTTTTCAATGGAGACTACAGTTCACTCTAGCTTCCAAAGGACTTCAGAGAGGCTGAGCTGTTCGTTAACAGATTGGACATCTTCATTAGCAGCCACTTCAACGCTGTCTCCATCAACGACTGGATCAATGTGTTCTAGCTACTTGAGATCCAAGCTGGTAAGTCTTTGACCAGTCTATTCAAGTTCATTCGTCCTGTGACGAAGGACTCAAGCAAGCTGATCATCCTGAATGTGTTCACATGGCTAAAGTCCTTGTACGGTGAAAACACTTAGGACAAGCTGTTTGATAAGCTTCCACCACCAGTGAGAACCCTCTTTGATCTCCACGAGAGCTTGGAGTTGTTCTTCAAGCTCCAGATTGCTGACCCGCAGACTACCAGAAAAGATCGTAATGCTAATATGATCTCCATTCTGCAGATTCTGACCATCACAAGGCTGAGAATGACCAATGCTGACTTGTTTAGCGACTCACTTCGCGTGGATCAGGTTGACGCGGTGTCCCCTCATGTACCATCCTTTATCGAGACGGCAGTCACACAAGCTATTGTTTCACCTGAATCTCGTGCTTATGAGGCATCCTGGATATTCTCATCCTCTGCAACGAAGTGGGACGAAGTCACCGACATCCTTCCAAAGCTTGACGTTGAGGATTTGACTGAGAACCTCAGAGGCCACTTGACACCATGTTGTGGATGGTTCACCGAAAGGTTGATGGAGATTGCCAACTTCGTTCCTAACATGTCTATCGAGAACTCCGGATTGATCAACTTTGACAAACGCCGCTTCACTTACAACTGCGTGAGCAACATCGCCGATATGAACTTACAGGATATTGGTAAGGAGGCAACACAGGAAGCACAAACTCAGTTCTCTGTGTTGCTGAGAATGAGCGAGTGCCCACTTCCAGACTGGAAATAGATCAAGGACGCTGCAATTGCCGAGTCGAAGGAGCTTCATCACAACTCCAACACTCCACTCTTCAAGTCTTTACTCGAACGCGAGTTGGAGAAGGAGAAGAGAGACTCCAAGAAACGTGAAGTACTGGAGAATCAAGAACGGGATCTCAAGAGAACGCAACTGTTGTCACAAGCTCGTGCTTCTTTGAGTCTTTCTCGTGATGATCAGGATACATCTTCCCATGGTCCTAACAGTATGCAGAGGGAGCTGCGGAAAGCCCGTCCAACGACCTCTCCCAACAAGTCATCTGGTATGAAACGTTTGGGTGGTCTGTTCAAGTCGGTGCGTCCGTTCTCCATCAATGTTGCCAGCAGTTGGTCTGGTCCAGATCGCATTGTTCATCCATCTGAACTCCCAGATATTGATCATATTGACCTTGCAGGGAAGCATTCCAAACCATACCAGCAGATCAAACTGTTCCACACAAAGCCATTGTTTGTGCATACGAATATCGAGGGTTTCTTCAAGATTGTTAGTGAGACTGGTGGTGAAGAGTATTGTTTCCAGGCTCCTAGCAACGCCGAGGCACAACGCTGGATCTCTGCATTCAACATGGCCAAGAGATACACATATCTTTCTAAGGATTCACAAGGTATGATGACCTCCAAGGTCTTTGGTGTGCCAATCCAGGATCTTTGTGAAAGAGAAGGCACGCTTCTTCCTTCCATTGTTGAGAGACTTCTTCAAGAGATTGAATTGAGAGGATTGGACGAGACAGGTTTGTACAGAGTGCCTGGATCTGTTGGCAGTATCAACCTCCTTAAGCAAGCTTTCGATGAAGGCGCAGACTTCACATTGGAAGACGATCGTTGGTTTGAGATTAACACACTTGCCGGTTGTTTCAAGTCGTACTTGAGAGAGCTCCCAGAGAGCTTACTGACCAACGAGCTCCAGCCCGAGTTTGTTCGTGCTACCAAGGAAGGTGACCTGACTGAGAATTTGAGAATGCTTGTGAGCCAGCTGCCTGTTAACAACTACCACTTGTTGAAGAGACTCTTTGAGCACTTGAACAAGGTCATACAACACTCTGAGAACAACAGAATGGACGCTGTGAACTTGGCGATTGTGTTCTCCATGAGTTTCGTGAACAATGACAATATCGGATTGTCTATGGGATCCGATTTGGGTGCATTGCAGACGATTATCCAAAACTTAATCAAGGATCCAATGTCTGTGTTTGGAGACTCCGCTGTCTTTAATGACAATAGCAGTGTCTACCAATGAATAACTTGTTATCTATGTAATAATGGACACATTTAATGTTTGTTTTAGGAGCGTCTTATCTAATATGTACAGGTAGGATGGTGGATAGTGCCGACCTTACTTCTTCTCCAAATCGGACTTCTTAACAATCTTGATATGGGCGTTCTGCTTCTGCTTCAAAGAAAGAGCCTTGGCTTCTTCTTCCTTAGCCTTTGCTTCAGCTCTCTTTTCGGCCTGTTCTCTGGCTTTCTCCATCTGCTTTCTGAAGGTGTCCATGATACCTTCTTGAGGCTTTGATGGGTCCACTGGAGGAGGAGGAACGATGTCTGAAAGGCCACACATCTTTCTGAAGGCCTTGTTCTTCAAGATAAGGGTCTGACACACGGAGAACATACCGTTGACGAAGAAGTAGAGCACAACAGCGGAGGAGAAGGACATGGTTGCTGGGATGGAAACCAACGGAAGAATGGTGAAGATCTTCTTCATGACTGGCGAGAAAGTCTGAGCACCGGTCTCACCACCGAGTCTCATGAAACCCATAATCACGGCAGCGGAAAGACACTGGAGACCGAGGTATGGGTCAGCAGCAGTGAGGTCTGTGAACCAAAGAATACCCTGGTCCTTCAAACCGTCCACTGGGGCGTTTGCCATGTGACGGAGACCGGAGAAGAAGCCAATGGCAAGAGGAATCTGCAACATTGGGGCAGCAAGGTATCTGTTCTTGACTCCGTGCTCCTTGAGAAGTCTCTTACGCTTCAACATGATCTGCTGGGATTGGGACATGTCGATGGAGGACATGAGTTGTGCCTGAATGACGTCGAGTTCCGGTTTGATCTTAGCGTTTCTGGCCATCATGTCCGACGATTTAACGTAGAGTGGGAACAACACCAAACGAACGCCGATGGTAACAAGCGATATCGTGGCCCACCACGGCAACCCAGTGGTGACGTGTGCAATCTCCATGAGGTGCTGGACAAGATCTGGAGGCCACCACCATGACTTAGCCAGACCGATGGACTGCATGTATCCCCATTGCATCGAGGCGTCACCAACGACCTGGGTAGCCTGAGAGGCGGCATCAGCAATGGATTCAAAAGATGGGAGCTTCTGCTGGATCTCAGAAGCGGTCTCGACAGCCTTCTCAGCAGCAGTGGATGAGGAGTTGTGTCTCACTGTCTGGAACTGGAGTCTGTGCAAAGCAGCTGGGGAAGCAAATGCGCTCACAGCAGCAGCTGGAGAGGACCAACGAGCCACTTTGGCAGCACGCAGAACTGATGACCTCAGCATTTTGGATGACTATGAGTTGACAGTTAGAGCGAGATCGAGATGACTTCACAATTCACAGTTGCTAATATATTAACGTCTTCATGGCTCTCTGATGGGGGAGGGTGGAAAAAACCGCGAAGAAGACAACATCCATACACCTCTCATCACTGCGTCGATGTTTGGAAAACACCGCTTATCAAGACGACGTCTCTCTTGGCTGTCTCGGAAGCTGATTCAACGACAACAACGCCAGCAATTCCAGGCCCAGGAGAAAGATGACCAAGAATCCAGGAGAGAGACAGATCTCCTTCATGAACGAGACCGGGCCGCCCATGAAGCGCAAGAGAACCGTCACCTCGTGCGCACAGTGCCGCCGGAAAAAGGTCAAATGTGACAAAGGCAGACCACAGTGCAAAGTCTGTCTGCAGTCCAACAAAGGTGAACCTTGCGAGTACCAGGAGCCATCATGGAGCGAGGGAGCCAGAGTTGTTGCTTCAGATTACACCGTGGCGGCAAACGTACCCATGGCACACATCACTCTTAACCAGGGAACCAGTACGAAGAAGACTCAAAAACAACCACATCAACAACCACCCCAACAGCCGCCGACAAAGAGCACCACAGTCAAGCCTGAAGCTGGATCAGCAGCGGTATTCATGGCTCATCCATCAAACGGGCCGAGTACAGCCAATCAATTTGTTAATGTATTTGGTTCACAGGTGGCTACACAACCACAGAGGGGTCTCCCACCTTTTAGCGCTGTATCACTCCAACCACTTCAGACAGTACAACAGCAACGACATTCATCAGTGCCACAAATTGGACAACTCCAGTTTTAGTTGCATCCTTTACAACAGCAATAGCTTCTCTTGCATCAACAGCAACAGCAGCAGCAACAACAACAACAACAACAACAACAACAACTACTACTCCAAGCACAACAGCAACATGCAATCTACCCCTCAAACTTCCGCCCTCACCATAGCGTGGAGTATGCAGAGTCTAACCTGAGAGGATTGGATAGCCGCTCTGAGCAACAAACACAACAGCCGTCAGCATTGCAGAACCAGATGACCCCGTCTTCGGTGACCCCCAGCAGTGTAACCGTCGCCAACGGTGACACAATGACATTCTATGACTACAAAGAGCCAGTGGTGATACGAGCTGGTCGTTTGGTCGCATCGGGTCCTCTCTCAATAGCATCCATTGTGAAACGTGACCCTTTCCTCAGAGTGGTGTTACTCAGAACTCGTAAGGAGAAGCATCTGGGCAACAACAAATCCAATAAGACCAAAATGTTGAATCCAAAGGAACTGGTTAACCAGATTATCATCGACGACTCAGAATCTAAACAACCGGAGAACAAGACAGATGAGTTGTTCAAAGCTAGATTGTTGCAGAATGAGGCATTGGACGAAGTGAAAGGTAACAGTGGCGACAGAAAGGACACACAGGCATTCCCCTCTGGAAGGGTCGACTACGAAGCTGAAACAATCACGAAGATCGAGGAAGCGTTACCAAACCAAAAGCTCATTTGGATCTTGTACGACCATTTCGTGAAGAGTCCTATTGCTGCATTCATGCCATTCATCAACGAGCAATTCTTGACGGAGAGGATCCAGGAGATCATTGGGGAGCGTTCAGACAAGCCAGAGAAGGTTAAAAAGGTCAAGATCTCAAGGAGATTCGACTTTGCATACATTGGTATCCTTCTTATCATCTTGAGATTGCAGTTCTTAACGTTTTCTAAAAAATCAAACAACAACGATACAGAGAAGTATATCCTTGAGAATCCCATTGGCACCAATGTCATCAACGTGGCACAGATGTGTATCAACCAGTTCAGACTTCTTCGTCGTGGTGCAATTCCACTTCTTCAGTGTTCATTGTTCATGAGATACTATCACAAGTTAGCACCAGAGGAAGGTGATGGTACGGATGGAGGCGATTCTGAGGTGTTCCTCGGTATGCTTTTGCAAATGGCAAACTCCATTGGACTCAACAGAGACCCGGCTCAAATGATAGCACTTATGGACAACCATCGTTTGTGCAACGTCTGGAGATTCATTTGGCACGAGATTGTTACATTGGATCTTTACCTCAGTTTTAACAGAGGAAACCCAATCTTGGTGGATGATATCTCGTATGATACGAAGCTCCCTCAGTTGAGTGAAGATGCAATGTCTCTATCCAATCCTGAAGTCTACTACTCAGCTTTCAAGAACTTTGAGACATCAGATCAAATCAACCAAGTGATCAGACCTATTCTCAAAGAGATTTTGAACATTAGAAAACCTGTTGTCATTTCGGAGTTGATGGTTAAAGTGAACAAACTTGAACTGTTGTTGGTGGAATTGAAGCTTACTTCAACGGACGACATTATGAGCTTACCACACATCACCATCGCCCAGGCTACAGAAAAGGTCTACCGCATGAAGAACTTCATTGAACAGAAGACAGTGCTATACTGTATCTTCTATCATGTCTACCTCAACAATCCCCAACAAAATTTCGCTATCCTACAAAGACTTGTCTCCATATCCATGGAACTCATCCCACTCTCTTACTTCCTTTTGACAATCAACAACGGGAAGACCAATTACTTCGATGCTGTCTTTGGTGGCAATGGTGCCCAGTTGATCCTTGTACCAACTATCATCACATCTCTCCACAAGATTGCCCAACTCATGCTTGCGTGCATCTCGAGAGCGCTCGATGTGAAGTACAACTACCAAAGTCCTGAGATGACAAAGATTCTTCAGATCCATGATGGTTTCAAAGAGAGTTTCAACTTGGTGCGTGACAGTTTCAAGTCCCTCAGTTCTGTTTACTATCAGGCATGGAGAGCACACAAGTCCTTTGTGTTTGTCGATAAGTTGCTTGACGATTCAGAGAACAACATCTGGGACAAGAAGAGCAAGATGAACATTGAGTGCATGGAGACGTGTACAGATGACAACTTGAATCATGTGAAGGCGATACCGAAGGAGAACGAATTCATTGCGATGTCAACTTCTCAACTTGATGAGTTGTTGAACCTGGTCACCACCAAGAAGTTTGAAGAGCCAGTTTTAAGAAGGTTGAACACGAGATCCAAGAAGAGCACAGTGGCACCTACTCAATCTCATACTACCACGAGTACACCAGAAGTGATGACAGTGGCATCCACTACATCGAGTGTTCCACACGGTACTGGATCAGATAAGAGCACACCGCCAAACAATGGAGCAGGCTTCCATGTCAACGCCAATGTCATGAGCAATATGGAGGTCGACAGATTGTGGATTGATATGATGGCTGCCAATACTTTCTCCACTATTCCTACTCAGCAATTGGACAATGGACAAGGTGAGTTGATGGCCGCATTCGATTTACAAGGAAGCAGCAGTAACGGCAACATGAACCAAACGGAGAATGAGCTGGCACCAACAGGGAACGTTGCTGATGGTACTAATACAAACACTGGAAATAATATGGTTTACCCTGGTGGAGTTTTCGGACCGAACGACTTTGAGCAGCTTGTGGCTGATGACATGTTCCAAATTGAGTTCTATGAAGACAACATTTTACAGTGATTAGAGGGTGCCTGTGTGGTTAACATCCTCAACTTTCACTGCCACTCTCTAGGTGGGTATTTTAATGCTAATGCTTAATCTAACTGACACTGTATAGTCGTTTAGTATAGGACTATACGTACGGTTACCGGTAGTACAGGGAATACCGGAATAGCTCTGAAAATAGGCAAACCTGTTACCCATTTCTGCCAAGTGTTGTAAGTTGTGTGTCACGGCTTGCCAGATCGGACCTGCAACATGTTCATTTCTACATCGAAATCGTTTTCACGGGCGCTCGCGTCTCAAGTCACAAGTGAGACTCGAGACGCGCTGTAAAAATGGACAAACACCGATTTCTCCGTCCTCCAGCATTTGTAAGGGGAAATTTCAAACCGTCGGGCGTCCCGTAGTGCCTAGAAAAGCTTAAACTTTGAATCTTTCTACGGTACGCAGTTTGAACTTTGAGCAGTGAACACTTGTCACTGGACACTAGTTGAGTTCAGATTTTCGAAAACCACCCCATAAAATGCGATGGCGATCTTCCAGTACTATACCGGCATCTTACCCCTATAGTGATAGTCTGAGGTCTCCCATAATCAGGCACTCAGCCCTCTATCTTCTCCACGCCGATAAATCAAGGCTTGTACTCTTTTGGTACCGTAAACAAACACTTGAAAGGTAGAGCGCTTCCTTTCTCTGAGTGGCTGTCTTTTGTTTTGGTTGGTCATCTTCAGACTTCCACTGTAGCTGGCGAAACTTATCGCTGTTGACACATCTGAAAAAGGGTGTTTTTTCAGGTAAGGCTGTGCATGGCGTTGTAGCGATTCTGCATCTTGTCCGCCATCTCCGCTGGTGGAGATGAGAGTGGAAACCACTCTAAAGACGGTGAATAAGAGGTAAAATCTAAGAGGTGAGCTTCAGTAATGCCAGATATCCAATATTTATTCAAAAATGTGTGTCTAAAGCTACTTTTATAGAGGTTTAGAGCCCCCTAAGCTCCTACACCCCGCTGGTTACCTAGACTACCGTCGTGCATCACTGTGCGCCGATGAACCAGCAACGAAAGGTAAACATCATGTAGGTGAACCGCGTTGTTGCGATAACCACACAGCCAACATGAACGAGCTTTGAAGACAAATTTTTCCTGTAGAATTTATGGTGCGTATATAAAGTCGTTGATCCCGCTTCAATTTGTTATCAGATCGATCTCTGGCCTGCCCGGTTTCCCCCTTTCTTCTTTCTTTCCCCATACAGATCAATACCCGCTATAATGCAATTCACTCGCTTCTCTATCCTCGCTGCTGTCGCTGCTCTCTCTTCCAAGGCCTCTGCCGCTGCTGTCGGTTCTGCTGAGGCTCTCCCATGGGCCCAGGCCGTCCCAGAGGCCATGCCAGCTGCTCAGGCTTTCGCCAACGCCTACGCTGAGGCTTTGGCTGCTGCTCACCCAGACCCAGAGGCTTACGCCTGGGCCCTTGCTGCTGAGACCGACTGTGCTGCTCCATGTCACGCTTCCTGTGGTTACCTCATCATCGACGCTACCAACTGTCTTGAGAACCCAAATGACGAGGCCAACAAGTACCAGGGTCCATGGAACATGACCTGTCTCTGTGGTGACGACTCTGCCTTCATTGCTCTCTACCCAGACTGTATGGAGTGTGGTTGGTCCGTCTGGCAGTGGTACAACGTCTTCTTGACAGCCCCATTGGCTGCTTGTGAGACCTTGTCCCTTGAGCCAACTGGTCCAACTTCTATCTGCCCATCTTCCTCCACTGTCGCCACCGACGAGACTACTGCTGCTCCAGTTTCCTCTGCCCCAGTTTCTTCTGCTCCAGTTTCCTCCGCCGTTGAGTCTTCTGCCGTTGAGTCTTCTGCCGTTGAGTCTTCTGCCGTTGAGTCTTCTGCCGTTGAGACCTCTTCTGCTGTCGAGTCTTCTGTTGAGACCTCTGCTGCTGAGACTACTTTCCTCACTTCCGCTGTCTCTTCAGCTGTCTCTTCTGCTGCTGCTGCCCCAGTTGCTTACAACACCACCTCTGTTGTCACTGAGGCTGATGTTTCCACCACCATCATCACCATCACCTCTTGTTCCGACAACGCCTGCTCTGAGGTTCCAGTCACCACCGGTGTTACCGTTGTCACCTCCACTTCTGAGGGTGTCGTCACTGTTTACACCACTTACTGTCCATTGACTGAGGGTGACATCACCTCCACTGCTACCGAGAAGGTCACCTCCACCATTGTTTCTTCTTCCACCGAGGCCTCCGTTGAGACCTTCGAGGGTAAGGCTGCTGTTGTCGGTACCTCCTTCGCTGCTGTTGCCGCTGTTGCTCTTATGTTCTTCTAAGTAATTAGCTGAATATGAGCTGGTTTCTTTGAGCTAATACAATAAATCGATGTTTTTTTTTAAGAGTCGAGTGTCAGTGGTATATGTAGATGTTCCATTTGCCCTGTACAAATTTACCCCGGCCATAATAAGAACTGCCCCATGATGGCATTGAACTGATCGGGCCTCGGAGTCGGAGAAATCCGGGCTTGTTGTTACTCCACAGAAACTCAGCCAGCTGCTGGAAGATCGACAGCAAAGACTCCTTCAACTTCACAAATTATCAGCCAATTGTTTCCCAATCCAGTGGGAATCGGATCCCGGAGTTTCAAACTGTTAGGAACGGAGTCTACTGCGCCTATTCGAATCGGCTGCGAGTATAACTGTGAAGATCTCTTGCAGCTGGGGAGATAAGAGGCTGTTGTACCATATTGGGGGTTGCGCTCACCATACAAAAAAGATGTGGGGAATTTATAATGGCTCCGAGAGGACGAATGGAAAGCTAATAAATGACCGTATGGATGGATCCTAAGTCCTAAGCATGTAAACTGTCCAGTATATATATACCTGGACATTGGAACCAGGAACTCCACAACACATCCACAAATTAGTAAAATTAACCTCTATAACCAATTGAGCATCATACATCATACGCACCATACACACTACTACAAGATGACAAAGATCACAGTGAAGACCCCAATCGTCGAGATGGACGGAGACGAGATGACCAGAATCATCTGGAAGTTGATCCGTGAACAACTTATCCTTCCCTTCCTAGATGTGGACCTGAAATACTACGACTTGAGCATAGAGTACAGAGATGAGACAAACGACCAAGTCACCGTGGAGTCTGCAGAGGCTACTTTGAAATACGGAGTCGCTGTGAAGTGTGCCACCATCACACCAGACGAGGCCCGTGTGGAGGAGTTCAAGTTGAAGAAGATGTGGAAATCTCCAAACGGTACCATCAGAAACATCCTGGGAGGCACGGTGTTCAGAGAGCCAATCATCATCCCAAGAATCCCAAGAATCGTTCCACAATGGGAAAAGCCAATCATCATTGGTCGTCACGCCTTTGGTGATCAGTACAGAGCCACTGATGTCATTGTACCAGGTGCTGGTGAATTGAAGCTTGTCTTCAAGCCAAAGGATGGCAGTGAGGCATTGGAATGGCCGGTGTATGACTTCCCGGGAGCCGGTGTCACCATGGCCATGTACAACACTGATGAATCCATTGAGGCATTTGCTGAGGCCTCTTTCAAGATGGCTTTGGAGAGAGGTCTGAACTTGTTCTCCACCACCAAGAACACCATCTTGAAGAAGTACGATGGTCGTTTCAAGGACATCTTTGAAGGATTGTACGAGTCCAAGTACAAGAAGTTGATGGATGAGCGTGGCATTTGGTTTGAACACAGACTCATTGACGATATGGTGGCCCAGATGCTCAAGTCCAAAGGCGGATACATCATTGCCATGAAGAACTACGATGGTGATGTACAGTCGGACATTGTTGCCTAGGGATTCGGTTCTCTCGGTTTGATGACATCTGTTCTCGTTACCCCTGATGGTAAGGCATTCGAGGCCGAGGCAGCTCATGGTACTGTGACTAGACACTACAGACAGCACCAACAAGGTAAAGAGACCTCGACGAACTCCATTGCTTCAATCTTTGCTTGGTCCAGAGGCATCATCCAAAGAGGTAAGCTTGATGGAACTCCAGACGTTGTCAAGTTTGGCGAGATCTTGGAGAAGGCTACTTTGGAGACAGTGCAGATTGACGGTAAGATGACCAAGGACTTGGCTCTGGCTGAGGGTAAAACTGACAGATCCTCTTATGTGACCACTGAGGAGTTCATTGGATACGTTGCTGAGAGACTTCAGAAGGAGTTCAGGGAGACATTTGGCGACAAGTGATCATTTGAGGTTGGAACTTGAGTGGGGATCGGCTGAGACAGTGAGATTGGAGCAAAGGTCTATAGTAAATTTGTAAAACTCAACGCAATATGTATTCTATTCCTTTTGAGATTCATTTGACTTATAAATTCTCTGTTGTGTATGAAGAACGAAAGAATGAAAGCTGGTAGAGTAGTATCCACACATAGTCAGGGCACATAACCAATACTGGATAGAGAAAGAAGCTGAGGTTCATTTCCAAGTCAAAGAAGACACCACCTCCAATCGAAATGCAGACTCCTATCGATCAATTCAACTGACAAGAAGAACAATATGTCCTCAAAGCAGAATCCATTCGCCTCGGAAATCAGTGGGCTTCCATCATCACAGGTCAAATTTGATTCTCAGTTGAACCAGCTACGTAAGGACATCCACTTGGAGAAACACCTTGGGGATCTTTCCACGGTGCTCAACAAACTAGAGAACAGGGCCACATCAGTTACACAGAGGATGGAGAAACTTAAAGAGCTCAATGAAGCCATGTCATGGTGCGACGAGTTCATCTGATACCCTTTTGTCTTCTTGACAGCAAGTCTCTACCTCATGCCACCATTCGCGCGCCTTGTCTTGAATACCTTTCATGAGGTCACATACTACCACCACTACTACTACGCCACGTCGACGAGATGTCCACCGGCTATTTGGGCGTCCAACCAATCTCTCCAACATCATCATGTACAACAAGATCGTCTAGACAGCAGCCAAGCGATTAAGCAGTGCAGAACTGCAAACAGCGCTCTCTACAAAGCTACCGCGGTGGACACTGGTAAACAACGCTATCCAAAGGGAGTACACATGTACAAATTTTGAAACGACATGGTCCTTTCTTAATCAAGTTGCTATGAGATCTCATATGTGGGGACATCATCCAACAATCACAACCACATATAACAAAGTGAGTATAGAACTCATAACACACGATCTTGGTGGGGTCAGTGACATTGATATCAAGCTGGCAAAGAGGATCGAACAGTACAGCGAACTTTATACGAAGAATGATGAATGAACCACTACAAGGCATCTAGAATCAAAATGTGTTCGTTTTTATTATCCATCAAGGTTTAAAAATAAAGACAATGCAAGTGGGAGAAGTGAAAAGTGGATATGCAAATGGTCGTTAAGTCATTAGGTGGTCGTAGAGGTATTGAAGATGCTCATACTCTGTGCTCTCTCTGAGCCTTGAGTCTCTGCTCGAACTTCTGGAACTCCAACTCTGCCAAGTTGATAACTTCCTCAACTTCCTCCACATAATGACTCAACATAGATTGGATACCACTCTTCAAAGTGTCATCACTCAAAGAGCACGAGGTGCAGGCACCTTGCAACTGAACGTATACCTTACCGTCCTTGTATCTCAAAAACACAATGTCACCACCATCTTCCTGAATAGCTGGTCTAATTCTTGTATCAATAAGCTCCTGAATCTCTTCAGAAATCTCCTCCTCCTCTTCTGTCATAGGCTTGTTCTCGTGCTCACCAAATAAGGCGTTCTCTTGTCTCTCAACTTCTCTCTCGTCAATGATAGGCTCCTGCTTGTTCAAGTGAGACTCCAAGATAGACTCAACAACAGGTCTGACTTGGTTCCAGTGGGCAAACTCGTTCTTGTTCACAGTAACAAAGTTACCACCAATGAGCACACTTTCAACGTCATTGCTGTACTCAAAGATCTTAGAAGCCAGTGGGGACTGAGCAACGTTGGCCAGGTTAATCTGGTAGGACTTGTCAGCATCTTTGAGGATGTTGCGATCAACTTGGAACTTTAGGGCGTTCTCGTTAGGCGTTGTGAGGGTCTTGATCGAAAGGAATCTCTTGGAGATGATATTGAAGCGTGCCAATGGGGAACGTGTGAAGGTAAATTGTCTAAGCATGGTGATATGTGAAGGTTTGATTTGTAGAGTGATAGATCGATTTGATAAGGACAACGTGAAGCTGAAGAAAATGTGCCATATAAACGCTTTATAAACGAAGAGCTCTCCTCTTTTCTCTAGTCATCCGCTATGATTCTCCCTGACCTGCAGCATTCACGGATTGTTGCCCCTACCGGCTCATGATTATTCCCTCACCCGATGATTGGCTGTGTTGCGCCTGAGAGCTTTCCCGAACTTCGGCATAGCCATCAGAGAGCGGGCAAGGAGTCGAGATATGTACGGATGTGTTGTTACATAAGCATACGGTTGTGAGCACTGGCGTGGACAGAAACGAGCGCTGTTACGTACAGTTTATCGTGAGCACTCTTTATATTACGAGAACTTTCCTCTCTTGTACTCTTCCACAGCTATCAATTGAGCCGGAAAACCACCCAAGACAGGATGACAGATACGAATGATGATAATGAGATATACATACCACCACTAGCTGAACAAGAGTTGAAGTTCGAACTCACCCCGACTATGGATAGGTTCATATCTGCAATTCCCAACTTACAATATCTCGACGTCATCAAGGAACGCCAGTGGCTCACTTATCGTGATATAATATACCTCCACAGGACCCATTTGTGTGCAGCTATATCACTCAGAGACTTCATGAAGGGAACATCTGTGTATCACTACCCTAAACCGACAAAGAAGTACTCCCCAGAGTTCAAGAAGCAGTTGGATCAATTAAGGTTGAAACAAGAAGAAGCAGAGTACCAAAAGCTCATCCACAATGGAGCTGATATTTCAGCCAACGAAGAATATGTCTCACCAAGTCAGATGGCCAAGGAAGTCAAGGAGCAAATCACGACCATCTTCAACATTTTGATCTCAGTGGCGTCAGTTGTATATGCCATTTGGTATTGGACAGATAACAGACAGCATTTCCCATTACATGTGAGAGTATTGTTATGTCTGTTCTTTGGTATTTTGATATTGACTGCCGAGTGTGTGGTATACAACGCATTCCTACGGAAGATCGATGAGGCAAAGGTCAAAGAGAGCAAGAAGAAGGAAGTGAAGAAAGTTATAGAGACTGTGGTGATAAAGGGAAGCGAGCAAAGGAAGTTGAAATGATAAGGCCACAGTTGTATAAAGTGAGTTGATGGTATTGCAATGTAAAGGAATTTGTAGTAGCAGACATTTTTTTGTGGATTGTCTCATCTCTGTCTAGGAGTGTAGAACGTTTGTTCACCTACAACGGTGACGAATGGAGGCGGAGCAGGTAGATCCAAATAAGTCGTGCCTGGGTTTCTCTGGAGAGACTTGAGAGGGTGTCTCAGCACTTGAACTGGTTTCTCCCATGAATCTAGACGTCCATATTGGTGTTCAAGCTTCACAAACTTGGTAGCCAAGCTGCCCACGCCACCAGACAAGATTTCGTGAAGCTCCTTTTCAAAGGACCACTGAACGATGATGTAAAAGAGATGGAAGACAGTGAAATCTGGCCACAATGTAGAGACAAACACGATCTTGTTTCTGGAACTGTTGACTTGCCAGTTGAGGAAGTCACTCAATCTTGTATGACCCGAGGTTCTGATCAACAAGTCCACTTCAGGGGTATCGGTGGGGAAGTAGAAGCGATCAACTAAGTCCTGAGTCTCAATCTTCTTAGCGGCAAGATCACCACTGAGACAGTCTTCTGCACATCTGATAAGACCATTTGTGATCTCATCACGAGCAGTGTAAGCAAAGCAGATGTTCAATGTAATCTTGTCGTTGTCCTTAGTCAAGCGCTCAGTCTCTTCCAATCTCTTCAAAGTAGCCTCTGGAACGTAACCCCTGTTCCCGACGATTCTTATGCGAGCGGCATGATTGTACTTATCACTTTCATCCAGGAACTGATCCAACTTCTTGATAAGCAAATCAAACAACATGGAGACTTCCTCCTCAGTTCTGTTGAAGTTCTCGATGGAAAAGGCGTACAATGTCACATGCTTGATTCCCATTTGCAAACTGGAGTCAACAATCTGGACCACTGAAAGAGCGCCTGCTTGGTGACCACTACCAACTTGCAAACCTTTGGACTTTGCAAATCTTCTATTACCATCCATGATGAATGCCACATGCTGAGGAATGTTTCCAGTTTGAAGAGCGTTTGTGAGGAAGTTTCTTGTGTGAGTGTCTACCCATCTGTAGATGGGGTTGGTGAGGTGATTGCTGAAGTGGTTGAGAATTGAGCTGGCGTGTAACATATTGTGGATTGTTGTTGATGTGAAGCGCTCGTTATATGGAGCTAGAAGCTATGATTGAGTAAGCGAATAAATTCAAATGGGGGGAAAGCGATTATCTTATATAATAGTTCGCACACACATGATGTGGGGCAAATGGAGCGTATCTAGAATCTAGATATCTAGATATCTAGATGGAAGTGCATCTAACGGGGTAAAACGGGGGCGCGTATAATAATACGGAGTGTGATCTGATCTGATGCGTGTTAGATTGAGGACGCGGCAGTCGAGGATAGAGCCTTAGGACATGAACGTAATCTTACAGATAGGAGCAGGATACAGTAAAACAAACTGATTGATGAAATACATAGATCTAACTTTGAGAATGGCAGTACGTCTTACCTCAGGTTATAAATAAGCTCCCTTATGTGTGCAGATTGACGACGACGACGTTCTCCTAGATATATATGAGCTTGTATCTATACACGCTTAAGATACCAGAATACCACAGGCGCCTCATCAAGTCAGATATCATTACACTACTTTATATGATGCAATTGCCTACGAACAAACCAGCTGAATAACTATGAAGTTAAAGAGGTTAAGGAGAAGCTACTATGTGCCAGAGTTTCGCCAATCTGCGCGACAATCCCGTATCGGGAAATTAATTATGCCAAATCAGTGTGTGTTTGTTTACGATTCAGCGCATAAGATCAAGTCTCTGGGCGCGAACCATCAAAAATCCAACCACAACCATTTGGATCTTCATCTCCCTTTCTAAACCCCCAAACATTCCATTCAACTTCTTTGGTAATACATCTATCGGCAAACCATCCCACGATGTCTGCGCCACTAAGAACCCCAAAGAAGTCTGTGTCCACCACAGGCTCTGCCGTCTCAGCACCACCACCTGCCTTCCATGATGATTCAGGTATTTTGGAGTCCAGAAAGAGACAATCCAAGAGAGATGAGGCAATCAGACGCCGTGTGGAGAACGACCTCAGCAAGAAGAGACTAGGTAAATCTGGATCCAACCAGAAGAGACGCAACAGAAACCATGCACCAGGATCTGTCTTGTCTTTGAAGCCATCTGAGGCTGTTGTGTGCAGACCTTCGTACACCGCTTATGAAGCTGCTCAACTCATGAGTGCTAAAAGAGAGAACTGTATCCTGGTCATTGACGACGATGAGCACTTGTTGGGTATCTTCACAGCTAAGGACTTGGCCTTCAGAGTCGTCGGTAAGGGTCTCAACGCTGCTTCCATCACCATTGAGCAGATCATGACTGCCAACCCAATGTGCGCCACTGCCGACACACCAGCTTCTGAAGCTTTAAACTTGATGGTCCAGAAGGGGTTCAGACACTTGCCTGTGTTAGACGAGAACAATGCTATTGTTGGTGTGTTGGATATCACCAAGTGTTATCAGGAGGCTATGGAGAAGTTGGAGAGAATGTACGAATCGTCCAAGAAACTCCACGATGCATTGGAAGGTGTTCAGATGGAGATTGGAATTTCACAACAGCCAATGCAGGTGATCAGATACTTTGAGAGCTTGAAGAGTGTCATGAGTGGACCAACGCTTGAAACCGTGTTGGATGAGAATACCCTTCCATGCTATGTCTCGGTGAAGACAAGTGTGCAGGAAGCCGCTATCATGATGAAGGAGAACCACACCACAGCAGTTTTGGTCAAGGACACATCGGACAACGTCAGTGGTATCTTCACCTCTAAGGATGTGGTGTTGAGAGTCATTGCGGCAGGATTGGACCCAAAGACTGTTAGTGTCATCAGAGTAATGACTGCTCAGCCAGATGTGGCTCCAAAGGACTTGACCATCCAGGCCGCTTTGAGAAAGATGTTTGATGGTCACTATTTGAACTTGCCAGTTGTGGAGGATGACGAAGTCATTGGGATCGTCGAGGTGTTGAAGTTGACATATGCCACTCTGGATCAGATCTCCATGATGAAGTCTCCAGATGATGGCGAGGGTTCAAATGCCGAAGGACCAGCATGGAACAAGTTCTGGACATCCTTGGAGAATGACACAGAGTCCATGCACTCTGATAGCTACATTGGAAGTATGCCGGATATCAGCCAGAGCGAGATTAACCAGTTCTCAATGAGTGGCATCCACGACAATTTGGGCCCAGGGGACTCCATCAGTGTTACCAATGACCCAATTGCCGCATCTTTGGTCTCTCAGCAGCGTGATTTCAGCGAAGCTCCATTTGCTTTCAAGTTCAAATCGCCAAGTGGCAGAGTTCACAGAATCAGTGTCAAGCCTGCAGATGGTATTGACTCAATGAGAGAGATGATCGTTTCCAAGTTGAACACACAGGAGTTGCAGCAGTTGAACCAGGACAAATTTGCCATTAGTTACATTGACGATGAAGGTGATATTGTGGCCATCACCAATGACCAGGATCTTCTGGATTGTGTGCTCATCAACAGAAACTCCAAGCTGGATAAGGCCGATCTGTTCATCCACCACCCAGACGAGTCCATCGATCTGGACGAGTACCACCAGAAGAAGCAATCCAAAACCTCACAACCGCAAGCTGCAGCTCAGATTGTCCCAGGAGTGGAGAATGGTGTCGTCATAGGAGGTGCTTTGGCAGTTGTCGGAGCTGCACTCGCTGTTGCCTTTATGTTGGGCAAGTCTAAGTAAAGATATTCTAGATACCATATTCACAACTAATTATCATCAACGTTTATGTACAGTTTATTTGCTTCATCATATCTATGTGTATGCTAGCGACAATTCAGGCTCTAACACCCTCAATAAGTTCCTCAGCCTTCTGTTCCTGAGCCAGCTTAGCTTCCTTGAGCAATTTCTTGAATGTCTTCTTTCTCTCCTTACTTGTAACCGGCTGTTGAATAGAGATGTTCGGACTTGAGAACTCCAACTCTTCAATAGACAAATGCTCTGGGTTGATCTTCAAGTGCTTTCCACTTAGTATCTGGGACTCGAAGTACTTTTGAAGGACAGCACCGTTGGCAGCCTTTGTGAGGATGTAATCTGGGATTATGTACCCGGACTCAGCCTGGAGGGTCTTTGTGAGGTAGAATCTTGTGTTTAGGTTTGTCAAGTCAACATCTTCCACGGAGGTGACGGTCTTACTGGTAATCTTCTGGTATGTGTCGAGGATGATCTTCTGGAAGGCATCTGCAGTTGTGACTTTGTCCTTGTTGAGCCAGTGCTTGATGTGGAATCCATTGAGTCTCTCAGCAACCGGTGTCGAGTCTGTGATTTTCTTCTTTTTACCAATGAACTCGATCTTGTCGACCTTGGTGATTGTGATTTCGCCCTTCTCAGCCTTCTCGATAACCTTGGATGTGTCCTCAGCTGTGACTTTCTTCTTTTGTTCGGCCTTCTTCATGCTGAACCAGTCCATAAATCCGTACTGGACGGAAGACGTGTGCAGGAGACGTCTGGAAGCTCTTGTTGATGCTCTGAGGGAAAGCATGCTTGTGGTTTGGATACAGATTTGTGGATTGACCGTCACTGCGATGCGCTTATATGAGCCTTTCTATGATTGTTCAAAGTGTACGTTGGCGATGAAGAGCTGATGTTGTGGGTATTTTTTTCCAGCGTGTATCTCGACTTCTTCATTGGGCAATCAAAAATTTCTTCATACAACATAGTTAGAATGTAGATCGCGAGGGCCGTTCAGTCGAGAAAATCAAGACGGCTCGATAAGAACCAGCCCTGTTTAACAGTGTTTGAACCCATATGACATTCCATTGATTTACAGAACAACCTCCCCATTCTTTCCATAATACCACCTGTGTGCCTACTCTCTATAAAAACCATCACCACTCCACACTTCACAAAACCACCAGCACATCATGGGTTTATGTCTTTCATGTCTCCGGGGCTCCGACGATGACGACCGCTCTCAAATGAACGAATACACACCGTTGCTAAATGACGGACAGTCTGACTATGACAAAGGTTCCTTGATGAGAATAAGAGAAGAACAACTGAACAGTATTGTGAACGAAACAAGCGATAACCTGATCGATATCACTACATTCTTCACCCAGGGCGACACCTCACATGCTTTACGGATGACGAAATCAGTTGCTACACTCGAAGGTGAATCAAGTCAGGTACAAGAAGGAGAAGTACAGTCAGAGCATCCAACAGCCAAGCTGATCACAAATGAGTTCATATCTGCAGAGGAAAAAAGTATACTGATACAACTGAACAAGGAGTTGTTTGGGCTTGTTGAAGAAGCAGTTAAGATTGACAATAAGGGTCCGCTCGTTGCCTCCTTTGGTTGATAGTATGAATACACCCATTTCATCCGACTGTTTTACCGTCATAAAGGAAGAAAGATAGTAGTCCGTAGTGGGTAAACACACCATACATTGTTATACTCCATCTATCCTCCGCTTAGTCATCGGAATGGCAGACTTCTGCAAGTTTCCGCCAAAAGCTGATCAGTGATCACCCAAAACCTGAAAAACAAAAGACGCGTATCTCATCCTCCACCTCACAACCAAAAATAACAACAAACAGATCCCAATATTCAAACCAAAACGCAATACAATGGCCAGAGGAAAGAGAAGAAGCGAAGGCACGAAGCCCGTTTCCACACCGAAGCGTCAAAAGACAGCCAAATCTGATCCAGAGATCAGCAGCTTCATCGAGTCCACAATCCGCTTGGTATCCTCCATGCCAAATGCTACCAACTTCTTGAAACTCCCACCAAAGAGATATCTCCCTGACTACTACGAAGTCATCACCTCCCCAATTTCTATCCATGAAATCAAGGCGAAGTCTAGTGAATATCGCTCGTTGGATGAGTTCGTTGCTGACTTCCAACTCATGGCTGACAACGCCAACACTTACAACGAGGTCGATTCGGACATCGCACTGGACTCCATCAAGATCTTAGAGTTTGTGAAGGATCAGGTTTCTCAGGTGGCGCCAAAGGAGGCCACACCTGAACCTGGAATGGAGGAGAAAAAACCCGTGAAGAAGGGAAAGGCGGAGAAAGAGGAGGAAGCAGAGTACGAAGAAGAAGAGGAGACACCATCCACTAAGGAGGTTTCCACACCAGCCAAAGGTGGACTCAAAATCAAGATCAAAGCACCTGCAGCTCCAGGAACCCCGGCTACACCAGGTACCCCATCCGGTACTCCAGCTTCTCAGATGACACAGAAGGCTAGATTTCTTATGGTGCTTGACGAACTCATCAACTACGAAGTTGATGGTGCCAACATTGGTGAAGCATTCGCCAATGACGTTAGCAAGAAGGAGTACCCAGATTACTACAAGATCGTCAAGAAACCGATGTCGCTCAACACGGTCAAGGACAACATCATTGCCGGTCGTACCAAATCTATCGGTCAGTTCCAGAACCAAGTCGAGTTGGTGTGGAAGAACGCACAGTTGTACCACGATGTGGGAAGTTTGCTATACTCGGACTCCAGAGTGCTACAGGACTACTTCCATGAAAGAATGGCAGAAATCAACAGAGAAATTGAAGCTGCTCGTGTTGCACAACTACAACAAAGGGATTCTCCATCTGTGGGATCAGGCTTGAAGTTGAAGATCAAACCACCAAAAACCAAGCTTAGTCTCACTCTACACAATAAGGAGGAAGGTGGCCTCCCACTTCCAGGAGATGGATTGATCAACCCATTGACGGGCGAGGAACAGAAACCGGACGAGGATAGTGACTCTCAACAAAGTGACATCGAGCCAGAAGAAGCTTTGTCCGAAGGTGAAGAAGAAGCGAACGATGAAGAGAACAAAACTGGGTCCCCTGATGCTGCCTTACCTTCTACAAGACCAAGAGTCTCTCTGTCACCTGCTTCTGAACGATTCATCCAAGAGATCATCGTCACATCGTCTCGTAACATGTACAAGCAACAGCTAAGACCTTTACAAAGCCAAGCTACACCACAGATCCACCAAGGTCAGAACTGGTTCGAGCACAGAATACTTGCATCGGACTATGCTGTATCAAGTTATACCATCCCATTACAACGTCAGCAAGGAGCAGTGTCTGTATCTGCTGGTTTGAACGATGACCTGATCCAAAAGAAGCACCAGGCTACACTTACTGTCAATGGAGAACGTGTGAACCCTGTACCATCTATCCAATATGCAGATTCAGGAAGACCATTGACATCGAGATATGAGCTGAAGCTTCCAATTGGGCTGAATATGGTTGTCTTTGATGTTGCAGTGGAAGCTGCCCCTGAAGAGAGTAGAACAAGGCTACAAGAGGTGACTAATATGAAGACAGAGAAGATGACATTGTGGATTCAAGTTCTGTGACGTTATTCTTGCTAGAAATGCAAGATGTAATATAATCAATTCATCACAATAATTTGAAATTTGTAGCGAATAAGGTCGATGCATATCTGTGATTGAAGACAGGAAGCTGTGGGAAGTGCATATATGGCTATAATTTTGGTACCGTCGTGTCCGTACCGAGGTAATTCTTTACAAAACATATTGAACAGCATAGATTAGCTTTCTTTAAGAAGCCATTATAGTATAGTGGTTAGTACAGTTCGTTGTGGCCGAGCAAACCCAGGTTCGATTCCAGGTAATGGCATTCTTTTTTGCACTATTTCCCCTCATGGTTACCCGGCTTTAAGAAAGCAAAAAAATCTAAAAAAATGCTTCCACTGAGATTCGAACTCAGGATCGCTACATTACTAGTGTAGCGCCTTACCAACTTGGCCATAGAAGCTTCAGTTGATTTTGTTTTTTCACGCTTAGTCAGAACATGACAATGTCAATTATGGAAGATTGGCCCGGAGAGCTCGCCGGATTAGGCCTTATCCCCATTAGGTGACATTGCCGTGCTGTGTTGTCCTGTTTAGGATATAACTCCATCATGAGTACCGTGAAGTTGAACAGGTTTGTGCCTGTCTTCACAGTTGGACTTCTGCAAAATCGGCTCCTTTGAGAGACACAACCGGTCGGAGTCTGGAGACTCTTCCTGGCTTGCAGTTTTACATGACAAATTCTGCGGGATATTATGAGGTGACTTCAGGTTGTTCTACCGTATAAATGCTGATGCTCATCTCCCTCTAGAGATCTGATGCCAGGTACTTACGTCTTACGTGATGCCCTGCTTATGGACGGAATCTGAAGGTTTCATGATTGAAGGCATCGGTACAAAGTCATAACTACTACACATTGAAGATTCAAATACCCATTATCATGCAGTCATCGAAGAAACTCACACACACCATGTCACATCGCTCCGTTGAAGTATCAAGCGACGATATCAGCCAACACGAAAGTCACTCATAGCACTCAGGAGTAGTCGCTGAACACCAATATGACTCGATAACACCAAAGGACAGCTACGAGGGATAGAACATCAGCAAGGAGCTCGCAGCTGCCCACGAGAAGATCCTCTCACCGAAGGAGATTAAGATCGTTCTTATCGCCATGGCCATGTGCTCGATGCTGTCATTCGTGGACTCCAACTGTCTGGCCACAGTGCTGCCCTACATCGCCAAGGAGCTCGATGCCGAACTCACGATCAGTTGGGCAAACACGTCATAGTTGATTGCCATGACCTGTTTCCAGCTGGTCTGTGGAAGACTGGCAGACATCTTGGGAAGAAAACACATGATCTTGGGTTGTGTCGTTGGATTGGCTTTCTTTGACCTTGCGTGTGGCCTCGCTCAGACAGACGTTCAGTTCTTCATCTTCAGAGCGTTCTGTGGTATGTTTGATGGCTGCATCGCCTCGCTGTCCATGGTTGTGATGAGTGACATCGTCCCGTTGAAAGAACGAGGAAAGTATCAAGGTTACCTGACATCGTTTGTTGGTGTTGGTCTTGGAGCTGGTCCTTTCCTTGTCTCTGCCTTCGTTCAGCACAGCAACTGGAGAAACTTCTACTACATGCTGTTTGCCCTCGTTCTTTCCAGTACAGCTATCATCTGGTACTACGTGCCTAACACCAAATCTCCAATGAACACGATGGAGAAAGTGAAGAGTATCGACTACCTCGGCTTCGTCCTTGGTGGTGCAGGTCTCGTGTTGTTGCTTATTCCTACAAACGGTGGTGGTTTGGAGTACGCCTGGAACTCTCCAAGAGTGATCACCATGTTCGTTATTGGTGGAGTTCTCATGATCTGCTTCATCGTTGTGGAGGTGAGATTTGCCAAGTTGCCTGTTGTTCCTATGAGACTGTTCAAGAACTTCAGTGTTGCAACGGTGCTTCTACAGAGTTTCATCTTCGGATGCGCCTTCTTCCCATTGTACTTCTACTACACTTACTACTTTGAGATTGTGAGAGGAATTTCTCCAATCGTCACATCGTGTTTCTTCCTCGCCGTCGTGATGCCTCAGATCATCAGCTCTGCCGTGTCTGGTTACATCGTGAGCAAAACTAACCGTTACAACCCTATGATCTTTGGTGGATTTGCCCTGTGGACACTGGCCTTGGGACTCGTGGCAGGAATCTTCGACATGCACACAAGCTACGTGGCCATCGTGTTCATCATGCTCGTCAACGGAACAGGTCAGGGTATGTCCTTCCAGAACACCATGATTGCTGGTCTTGCACATGCCCGAAAGGAGGACCGTTCAGTCTACATCTCTACCAGACAAGTGTGCAGATACCTCGGTGGTTCTGTCGGTCTTGCCATCAGTGCCCTCATCTTCTCAACATCGTTCATCTCCAAACTCAACAACGACGACTTCATCAACCAGCCAGAGAATCTTGCATTGAATGAGATACTTAGAGCACACGTCTACTCGAAAGTGGATATGTCGTCGCTGAACGCTACAGTTGAGCAGATCGAGTACGTGAAGCACCTCTACATGAGATGTTGCAGAAACGTCTTCATCTTGTGGGCACCTTTGACAGGTACTTGCTTGTTGCTGGCTTTCATGATCAAAGACAGAGGTTTGGATTTCAAGAAGGAGCCACCAAAAGATGAAGAGTCGCAGACTAGTGAGAAAGAGATCGTACACCAGTCTGAATCTGACACAATCCAAGATCCAGAGAAGTCAGGGAAGTGAGTACCGCATATTTATAGACAATATAATAGACTTGCATTCAAAAGACACCTTGTAGTCAAATACCTATATATGCGACTCGATTTTGCCCCTGGAACTGGGAGATATCGGTGATCTCCTCCAATTGAGTTGCACTCCCTGTTGTTTCAGCAGCAGCACCACCACCAAAACCATTCTCCTTATGCTTCAACGACGATGCAATGGAACGCATAACCTCCTTGACAACAACAGTACACAGCTTCAAACTCTCTCCTTGGGATATGAAGTGCTTCAACAGGTTCTTCATCAGCTGACTGTTGCTTCCCTGTGAAGTATCGACAAGTTCCTTCAGCTTCTCAGACGAGATTCTCAGTCCATTCATCTTCAAGAACGCTTCAAGCTGGAGTCTGACCAGCTTCTATCTGCTTTCTTCTGATGATAAGCAGCTTGGTATCATCACAGCCATCAATGACCGATTCTTCGACTGTGGAGAGACCATATTGTGGATGAATTGAAGGAACTCAACCCTCGTCAGACTTTGTAGTAGCTCAGACGAGGAATCATTGATCCCCTCATAGTCGTTGGTGAATATCTGATCCCTCAACTTGCAGTGCAATCTCATACTTTCACCCATCGATACAAAGTTTGAGCTCATGACACTAGGAAGCATCTCAGAAGTTAAACTCTCAGGACCACCAGAGTCACTCTCACCTTTACCAGTAGTATTCAGAAACGGCTCAAGTATGCTCTTTTTGAATTCAGAGTCAGTCATGGTTTCCAATGAGTCTACCCAAGATGACAGGTACTCATCAACAGCAGATGCAAGGTACTCTGGACTGTAAGTTGCACTCATTATAGAGATATGAACACCAACGGTGGAACGCAATAACCGAACTCCTCCCAGAACCATGTACCCAAGCTGCTTCTTGAATCTCAAATCCGGTACCAATGTCATGGACATGTGGTAAGAGACCAATCTGGTGAGTTGTTTGATGTATGGATTGTCACGTCTGCCAGTCTGGATGAAAACACAAACGGAACTGGTTGGGTCTCCACGTGGACCAGTTTTCGTGATGCTATAAGCCTGACCAGGTGGGATCAAGATGGTTGATGGATCTTTTGGAGCTGGTTTGTTTCGTGTATGGTCCAAATGCTTGGTGATTGAATTCAACAGCACGCTGTATTTCTCAGGTGACTCGAAGTCTCCGTGGACCACCAGTTTCAAAAAGGCACCTCCATTGCTTAACATCCTTAGAAACTCTTTGAATGAACCGACATCAATCTCATCGAGTGCATCAAGACGTTCCTCGATGTTCCAAATATTCTCTTCAAGTACCACCAATAGACCAATAAGGGAAAGCGAGAAAGTACTGTCCTAGACAAGACCAGCGTAACGTGAGCGGACAGCAACTCGAGCCTTGCGGAATTCATCCAAAGTCAACGTTTGTCCCTCAACGAGCCCCTTGAAGGATGTGATTAGAATTTCCAATAGCTAATCAATACCATGTCTGTAGCCACTAACAGTGAATGTGAACCTCACGTCACCTTTCAGCGAGGCAAACAAGAACCAGCTGTACCCAAGCAGCTCGGACTTGTATAGAGTTTTGGAGACTTTGGAGTTGAGTAGGTCAGCAAATATTTCACAGTTCATGGTGTTCAAAGGGGATGATTCAACGTTGGGGAAGACGATGTCGAAGGACAGGAAAACCTTGGACTCAAAGATCTTGGAAGCCTCATATTTGGTCCACAGTTCGTAACTTCCTGTCTTGTTTACACATATAGCATTTGTAGCAGTCCATGAGTTCTTAGTGGAGAATCCCAAAGATGCACCACTGGATGCACTTGACGTTTTCTGGAGATAACTGATGATCTGTGGATGATCGAGAGCAAATTTGGGTATGAAGTTGTTGCGAGTGAGTTCAGCGAAGGTAGAGCCATAACAACTTTTCAGAAAGTCAGCTTGAATACTGCCAACATGGTACTCGAACCCGAAAGGCTGATCCGTGGACTAGTTTGAGAAGTGCACGATGTCGTTGAGAGACTTTGTGAGGCCCTTATCACCAATCACAATCCACACCATATTCTGAGTGGAGAAGGTACTGCACAGAAACGACTTGAATTCCTCAGCCTGTTGACTCCAGAAACCGATACCTTCCTAGGATTGTTCGCCGTAGTTAGCATCCCAATTTGGAGAACCTTTCAAGAGGTTTTTAGCTTTGAGCAAACTGATTTTCTCATGTAAGTGCTGTGCAAAGATTGATGCTTCTTCCATGGGTGAAGTTGAAGAGTCCAAATGAAGGTAGTTCAAGAGATCAATTGATTCAAGTTCATAAAGAATCATAGCATACTGGGAAGCACTTTTAGTAATATGCTGGACGTAATCACACACGATAGTGCGTACAACATCAGCAAATTTCTTGACTCCCGTGTTTGTCAGTGCTATCTCCAAGACCAGGATGTGATTTCCACGAGATAACGTCTGAGAGAACGCCATGACACCGGATGAGAGACCAAACGACTTCAAAGTATCAGCTAGAGAGCCCTCACTCTCATCGCCAAGCAAATGGCACCAAGCTCTCTGGAACAAGATTCGTGATGCTGTTTTGTCAGATCTCACTGGGAAGCACATACGAATAGTCGATGACTTTGATGACTGGATAAAGATGCACTTGTTCAGATCGGAATGACTGAAAACAGGGACATCGTGATCCCAAACGCTTCCCAAATCGTATTCGGATAACGCCTGGGGGACATGGACGGGAAGTGATGAAGACGGATTTGCGAGGCCCAGCTTCTTCTTCAGCCCACTCTTGCTGCGCTGGAGGGAAGTCTGTAGATCTGAGAAGTTGGTGACTGCAAGTTTTTGAAGCATGTTCAATGACTGTGATCCACGGATTACCAACGACATACGATCAGCCACGTAATTGGTTCGATAGAAAGCCATCAATTGATCTCTGACGTTAAGCTTCTTGAGTTTGGGAACATCGTTGAGGGTGAAGAAGTTACCAGTGGCAAACCTATGAAACGGATGAGCTGAATTTGATAACAATCTGAGACCATGGTACATCATTCTACCTTGTCTTGCAACATTTGCGGTGTGTTCATTGTCAATTGCGTACACTTCTTTCTCGAACATACTCTCAGGAAACAGGGGGTTTCTGAAGGCATCTGCAAACATCTCGAGAAGTCGATTGAACACAGGTTCTCTTGAGTTGTTTTCTTCGATAACTGCGTCAGATGGGACTTCAAAGAAGTAACAAGTCTTCTCACCTTCAGTGAATGCATTACGGGCACCACCGTTCTGCGATAGAAGGTCATGAAACTGCATAGAATCTGGGAACTTTTTGGATCCAAGAAGAAGTAAATGCTCACAGAAATGTGCCAGTCCAGCAATGTCATCGGGGTCATTGTGAGCTCCAGCAGCAACACAAAGGGCTGCTGAAGCCAAATCCTCAGTGGGATCTGAAACCAACAGCGTCAGAATACCATTCGGCAACACAATGATCTTGTGGGATCTTCCCGAGGCAGCCAGTGGAACAAGCAGTGGGTCGTTAAAAGTCTTTATTGGACCGCTCATGCTCTTGGGATGGATGATGAGGATGGAAGTGAATTGAGAGCACAAGGAACGGCAGTAAGCAGATAGCTCATCTTATAAACATCAGCATACAAAGCACATATAAGCCTCATTTCACATATACAGCCCATCGACAAGCTTGATGGATCTGATTATTGGGGAAAGACGTCTCAAGATGATGGTGTGGGGTTTCCCCTTTTGGCCTGAACAATGTTTTTTTTTTCTTTTTTTTTTTAATTTTTTTGACAAGGCTCTAGTACAACAAACTCTCGTAGATTTGTGAGTGGAAGAACAAAACTGCAGCCACTTCACGGTACTCATAGAGGTGGTTGTTTATTGCCAGTAGCCTCCAGGTTGAAGTCTGCATTTGCCTGATAATTCTCCCACATCTGTGCGACCAGTTCGACCTGAAGGTTGTCCTTATTGGCGTCCTTTTAAAACGTTAATATCAATCCTTCTGGGACTTCAATGATTGTACCATGTACGACTTACCCTCAGTGTATTATTGAGTATGACAACACTTTCATTCAATCTCTCCTGTACTTTGGTTAGTAGAATTCCAGACGCGTCATCTTCAGTAGGGAAACTGGAAGTACCGTTTCAAACACGTACCACATTGTTAATGATGCGCGCAAGTAGAGCGTTCTGGACTTGTTCATGAGGATTCTCCATTGTATCTTGTCTCTGGGATAAAGCAGTTAAATCTGTACCGATAGGCAAGCGATACGTACGATGATCACTTCAAATCAGCAAAGTGTAGAGTTTTGTTTACTTTTCTCGTGTCGTCTTCCACGCGCGAAAGAGCGCAGATGATCGGAAAAATTCCGCTGATGGTGTCGGTCCTCGCCGCTCAGACAAAAAAAAAAAAAAAAAAAAAACATGTCCTCTGTCTTATCTGCCGCCTGCGGAGTCTAGACTCTAGATCGCGCACTGTACAAAAAGCTGTCAACAAACTGAGACATCGAGATGCCAATTTTGAATGAAAAGAGCAATCATAGAATGCATCGAATCCTCGAACGCTATCACAACGCCGCCATCTAACCACTCAACAGAACTACAAAATGGAAAGTGACGACCAATATTCACTATAGAGTGGCTCAAATCGTGAACCGCCCTAGGCAATGACTCCACCACAACCACAACGACCTCGGTTGAGTATTCATGCATCAGAAGCATCGTACTTCCTAGATCAATACATCAATTTGTCACCAGCAACACAGATATCCGATCGCTCAAGTACTTCAGAGTCCACATTCTACGACTTTCTGTTCTCTAATCCCCAAAGGCAAACCGGCTATGTGAAGACCCAGCCCTTCGAAGCCATCAACATCTCCAATGTCTCATCTTCAGAGAGAGTAAATGCCAAGGAGTTAAGAGAAATAGTACCCGGGTACACAATACTCTCTAGCGTTGCTGGTGATCTCTACCGCGGGTTCCACAGGGAATCTAAGAAAAGTGTTTTGATTAAGTATGCAAACTACGTTTCGGCTGGTTCGATGACTCGGTACTTCAACGAGTGGTATACACTCTCTGGCATGAACCCTTTGCAAACGAAGGTCCAAAATCGAGACATGCACCATCCATACACACTACCAACTGACATTCCAGGTGTGCTTCATCCAAAAGAATTCCTGAAGCTTCCAAATGATGGCGGTTATGCCTTGGTATATGACGACACACTGAATCTCAGAAGCTTCCATGAGGTTTTCGTTATGGGTAGAGTTAAGGACCAAAATCGGCTTCTTTCCACAGTGATATCAGTTGTTGAGACGCTCAAATAGGTCCATTCCCATCGAATCACGCACAACGGACTCACATCATCCAACATCCTCATAAATGATGCTGATGAGGTCTATATCACAGGATGGGACTTCAGTTTCTCGTTCTACACTGAGGATTGCACAAAAGGTTACCGCACAATGAATAAACGGCACTTGATTGACTGCCTTCCATTCATGGCACCAGAGGTATCTGGGGAGACAAACAGACTTGCCGATCATCGAGCTGATTTCTACTCCCTTGGTGTCATCATGTACCAGCTCTTCACCTCTCAGCTCCCTTTCTTCGCATCCGATGCACGCGAACTGATCAACAAACACATAATAGAGCAGCCCAGACCTTTATCGGAGTATGGAATTGACGATACTGTGGATGCCATCATCATGAAGCTTCTGTCCAAGGATCAGTATCATCGTTACCCATCGTGTGACTTTTTGCTGGACGACTTGAGCTACGCGCTCACTGGTGAACCAACACCACTCGAAACCGCCATTCAGCACGATTTAAGCTTCTTCTTCCTACCCAGATCAATGCAGGGCAGAGATGAAGAGCTACAGTATCTCGAAAATGCATATTCCAAAATGGAGACTGGTGTGCAGTTTCTCTTGATCAAAGGTGAATCCGGAATCGGTAAAACCCGGTTGGTTAGAGAGCTGCAAAGTCGTATCATCACCAACAATTGTTTCTTCTCTCAATGGAAGTGCAACCATAAGACCACAGGCTATGCTTCTTTTCTTTCGATCCTTAACAACATCCTCAACCAAATCACAGCTAGTTCCGAGTCAGACATTATTGCAGCGAGAGAGTCCATACTGTCAGTTCTGGGATCATCAGATCTCACACCTTTGTTTCCGCACCTTCCAGATCTTCCAGATATACTTGGTGATAACTACATCAGAGTCCTCCAGAACCTCCGTTTGAACTCTCGCGAGTCAAAACACAGACCTGAGCTCATGTTCAAGAGACTGCTTTGTGGTCTTTTCATTGCAATAGGAAGAAATCTCCCACTCACAATCTTCTTCGATGACTTCCAGTGGTTTTCTCTCTCAGATATCGATTTGTTGAACGATATTCGGACAGAGATCATTCAGGGACAGCACAAATCTCGTATACTGGTATTGGCAACTATGGATAGTTTGCATGAACAGCACATCAAGGATGTTCAAAAGATGCTAACAATCCCATACAGTGAGATTGAGGTCAAGAAGGGGAGAACTGAAAAGTTGCTTGAATTCACTCTGAACACTTTTTTACCTGAAATGAGTGTGTTCAGCGTTCAGAAGGGGTATCCTGAGTTCTTCTCCCGCAACGAAGATGATGTGGCTTCTACTGTCAAAGCTATGAATGAGATAGTGGATGGAAATGCTATGCTCTACGTCCATGTTTTCTACCAGTTGTTGATTCAGGGTATAACAGAGTTTCGAAAAGGCAAAGATCAGAATCTGTCCCAATGGAGGTTTGACTTGTCAAAAGTTACAGAGATACCTAGAACGACTAGGGGAATCTACGAATATCGTATAGAGCATTGCTTTGATGACAAGGAACTGATGCTTCTTAGGATCGTGTCTTGCATCTTTGATAACACATCATTCACTCTCAAAGACTTATCCATTGCATCGGAGCTCCCAATCGAGGTTGTTGCAAGATTCATCAATAAAGCTCAGGAATGTTGGCTCATACACCCGGTGAACATCTTCTACAAGTTTCCCTTCCATTTGGAGACAGACTCATTGCCGTTTGATGTCGATGACCAGAGTATCACAGAAATGGCATCCCTTGCTCAATTCACTTTGTGCCATGACTCCCTTCAGTCGTACATGCTCTCGACTTTAGAAGAAAAGGAGCAGGCCCGAATCCACAAGTCGATTGGTATGAGACTTTATGAGTTCGGTGATATGAAGGAGGGAAGAAGAACAACTAGATGTGTGGAGATTGCAAACCACTTTTCCCAGTCTTTTTCAGATATCAGCACCATTGAGGAAGCCAAGATCTATCTTGAAATGCTCTTCATGGCTCAAGGCTATTGTTACAGGATCTATGACTTTACAGCCGCATTAAAGTTCCTCGAAGTTGCTCGTAAGGTTATGGAGACAAATCAGATGGAAAACACAGAGCTGCGCTTATTTGATATTGACTACGAGATTGTGAGATGTATGTTCCGAACATCCACCACGGAAAAGGTCATCAACTTCATCGAATCCCACAATGAGCATTTCAGAGAGGACCCTGGGGTTGTATTGATCCATATCCAGGCTCTATCAGTGGCAGGGAAAACAACCGAGTGCTTGCTACTTGCATCACATTGCCTGCAACAGTATGGAATCCCTTTCGATTCAGAGACCGCTTCATATCTTTCACAGATAGATAATGTGGAGATACCATCATCTATCAAGGATATTACACCCAAGATCAAAGCAGCAGGAAAACCAAGTGACAATGATACGATTCTTCAGGAGATCATGGCAGAAATTGTGTTTCTTGCTGTTTATGAGGGAAATGTTCTTTTGGTGGAACTGATGGGAAGGTATATCATCCAACATTCACTCAAGTGCGGTGCCTCAGGATTCTCCTCCATTGGGTTTGTTGCAATCGCCATGACTGTTATTGAAAGGTCAATGGAGTTTGCCAGAGATTTGACACAATATGCTTTGCATATATTGAAGACAACCAGATATCTCTCATTCGACTTCTGCAACAAAGCCTTCTACGTGTATGTGTTCTCAATCGGTGTTTATTTGGAGCCTGTGGAAGACCTTCTCAGATTTTATGAACTTTATGCCTCTTCCTCATCGCTAGTGTCATCTGTCTGGCCGATAAACTTCATCATGAGCTCCTTTGTGAAACCAACCTTGCAAATTTTGAATGGAGAGAATCTCAAGATTGTCTATACAACTCTCATACAAACAGTGAACAGGGCCTCACTGGACGATCCAATATGCAGAGCATGGTACAACTCACTCGTGACACTTTTCCGTTACTTCTTGAAGTTGCCATACGACGAGACATTCGATATTGAGAAAGACCCTGAGTTTGATTTGGTTGGTACTGGCTTTTTCTTCCGCTGTTTCTACTACTCTGTACTTCTCTGGACTGATAGTCGGTGCACAGATATGGAAAGTCTTACCTTGAAATCACTTGAGCTTGAGATTGAAAATGTCACAAAGAAAGTTCCATACAATATCAACACGGTATGGTTTATCATGACAAGAACTGCTCAGATAATTGACAACCCCCACATCAACTTGGAGACTAAGCGGAAAGTAATCACAGAGCGAATGGAGTTTCTGAGACGCTGCAAGGCAAACTCCCCCAAGATGTTTCATGCGAAGTACGCCTTTCACTATGCAGAGGACCTCAAGCTCTCAGGATCATCGACTGTCTAGATCTTGGATGCATACCAGGATGCTGTTGATATTGCCGATTCATATTCGATGTATCTGGATGGAGCATTCATCCATCAACGTTGTGCAAGATGGCTTATCCAGGAGTGTGGGTCACACAAGCGAGCCTACAGCCACCTCAGGAATGCTGCACGCCTTTACTATCAGGGGGACCATAAACTTACGGTCACGTACTTAAGACAGGCATATCCTGAGGCATTCCAAGAGTTCGAGATCGGCTCTCCAACTATTTCTGAAGCACAGAAATTAGCTCAATCTTCTGTGCTATCCTCGATTGATCTTCTCATTTCTTCCGTCATGGGCGATCAGGATGACTCCGGTGATGGTGACTATTAGTCCTCCTCCTCTCAGAAGCCACCTGTTGATGTCCTCTCTGCTTTGAAGTCTACCCTTTCTATATCAGAGAGCATGAACATGGAATCCATCGTCTAGAATCTCATCACAGAAACTGTTTCCATTTTACGGGCTGATTATGCTACTGTGGCCGTCAGGGAAGAAAGTGGATCAATACAGATCAAAGCCATTGCAGGCCCTTCCTTCGTGAACTCTTTGAATCCTGAAGATTGTGATCTTCTGAAGCTACCTCGGAAGCTGTTGAAGTACACCATTGAGAATGGAACCTTGATTGATAGCAGAAAACAGCTCACCCCCTAGCTTCAAGCTGTTCTTGACTCTGACATCTACATCCAAGAGGGATCTGTTGTGAATTTCGTTTGTGTTCCCATCAAGAATGATATGGAAGTTCTCGGTGCATTATATGTGGAGCTTCATGGATTCCAACGAGTATTCAACCCAAAGGAGATGGACACGGTTGTTTTGCTGACGACACAGGCGGCCTACGCAATCGACAAGGCACGTCTGTATCAGCGGACCATAGAAGCAAAGAGGGCTGCTGAGGAAGCCACTGCTGAGAAGGCAGACTTCCTCTCCAACATGTCGCATGAGATCAGAACACCTTTCAACTCATTGTTTGCCTGTGCAGGGTTCCTTCAAGACACCAAATTGGACCCACTTCAGCAAGAGTATGTTGAAACAATTCAGTCGTCTGCCCAGGTTACCTTGAACATAATCGATTCCATCTTAACTCTTTCCAAGATTGAACATGGCGGTATACGTCTAGAAGAGGAATGGTTTTCTTTGGGTGAGTGTATCGAGAGCTCTATGCAACTCATTGCTGAACAGGCTTCTGAGAAATAGATTGAACTGGCATACTTTAACAAGTGCAACAACATTGATGTGGTGTGTGGGGACCTCACCAGGACCAAGCAAGTTATCATGAACCTGCTTGGCAACTCACTGAAGTTCACAGAAACAGGGTCTATCACTGTCCAAACCCAGTGTCGACAAGTATCTGACAGTGATGCATATGAGGTAACATTCAGAATCACTGACACTGGGATTGGGATCCCACAAGAGGCACATTCCAAGATTTTTGGAGCCTTCAACCAGGTGGATGGATCCTCCCGAAGGGCATATGGTGGTTCAGGACTTGGTCTTTCCATCTCCAAGAAGCTTGTGGATCTCATGAATGGCAAGATCCATTTCGAAAGTAAGGAGAACAAAGGTACGACTTTCTATGTCACTGTGGGGTACAGAGCCAAACCTAAAGAACATTCAGTACAGCTCCAACAGAAAACCCAGATGCTGATACTCACTGAAGAATCTCTGAGCTCCAAATCTCTCAAAGAGTATCTGACCTCAGAGGTGCCCAACACTCTGGTTCAAATGTCAAATCACCCAAGTGATCTAAGAAATTTGGAATCCTACTTTTTGGTATTTGTAACTCCACAGATGTACGACAAGCTTCCAGAACAGCAGTTGAGATCAATACCACCAGAGAGGCTGGTGTTGATAAGTCACTATGGAAAGGTGGCAAAGCACATAACGAAGAGGAACCACCCAGTACTCCTTCTCCCATTTTTGAGCTCCAAGGTGTTGAAACTGATCCAGAACACATTGTCAAATGCGTCTACTGTTGGAAAATCCAGTACAGTCGACAAGGAGGCGATGGATAAGAGACTGCTAGGAGATTAGATCCCGCTGAAGATACTACTCGTTGAAGACAACATTGTGAATACCAAAGTTGCACTATTGCACTTGAAGAAGCTGGGATACTCTGCTGAGTGTGCATCACACGGTGTTGAAGCACTGGAGAAGTGTTACGAGCTGGCCAAAAAGCGTGAGGAGATGTTCGATCTGATACTGATGGACATTCAGATGCCATACAAAGACGGCATCGAAACTGCCAAAGAGTTGCTAGAACACTATGGGGGCACCAAGCTGATGCCGACTATAGTAGCCCTGACTGCCAACGTTGAGATGTACGATAGAGACCGGTGTATCGCTTGTGGGATGTCGTCGTTTGTCTCCAAGCCAATCCGCCCTGCAGTTTTGGAGAAAGTTATACGAGAGACCTTTGAGAGAACGGAAGGATGATTATCAACAGGGACCCATAATATCATTGTAACATTACTATTGACTGTATAGTATATGTAGCATCACATATGAATAGCGTGTACGGGACATTCACCGGGGCCCTTTCTCTTGAACCAGGCCTTTATGCACTTGTAGTGGAACACACATAGACACTCCAAGCGTCCAACCTTGTCGCCTGGCTTGAGATCTTCTAGACATATCACGCACTCTTCGAAATGAGGCAGTAGCTTCTCTGTCTCTGAAGGAGTGTTTCCAGATGCGTTTGAGGCTTCTGAGCATGACACCACGACTTTCTGTGATGCGTCAGGGAAGGGCACGTAGTACACAAGCATTCTGTTGCTTGTTCCTCTTGGATGTTCTGGTGATCCACTGAATTCGGCCTAGGTGAGGCACGCGCTGATGTGGTTCTCTCTCTCGGCCTCTGTATTGTCCTTGAGCATGGTACCACAGATTGGGCACCTATCACGCTCTGAGCTGCTATCGTTGTCGTCTGGGTTCGCTAGGGATACTGTATGCTGTTGTGTTCTGTCTTTGATGGATCTTGAAGGGACCTCCATGGGACCAGTAGTGTGAGTAGATGATGAGGCTTCGTCATTGTTTGCGTGTGCTTCGTGATCAGGTGAGAGTGTCACGATCTGGCCGTCGTCTCTCCGTACCACTATACCCAAGAACAGAAGTTCCGCTAGACAACCATCGCATGTTCGATGAGTGACAAAGCTGGGTTCCTGGAAGATGGCATCCGGAGATGTGACGATGGTGGCACCCCGTTCGTAGAAGATGTGGGTTTGTGAACAGGAGCCACACACAACTCTACCACAGCGACGACAGTGATGTCTTCTGCGGAAGATTGAGAATTTTGACTGGCACAGAAAGCACTCTGTGACTGCATCATCGCTCTGCCAGTGGGGTTGGTCAGGTATGATGTGTTGAGCTTGGTCAGCCATGATTTATAGTTGGTCGGTAACAGAGGAACTCAGGAGTGGGGGAGGTGGGCGTATCTTCAGATGTAACGGTAGTGTTCTTAGCGGGCTTTAGCCTGTCGGGGGGTGCTTGTTAAGTGTGCTTCTCGAGACTCAGACACAAGAAGTCTTCTGAAGCTTGTATATCAGCAAAGGGATAGAGTTATGAATGGTGTTACGAGGCAAACAAGCCATGCTCAACAATACCAAACACAGATAACCCGGAGTATCCAGAATTTTTAGCGCCCTTTGTTGTGTCAGATTTCAGGTCGGGTAACGTTGAGCGCCAAATTTAAAAAAAAAAAACTGCACGTGATCTATCTTAACTATAATAATAACTAGCTAATTACATCACTCATTCACGCTGAAATGTCTATAAAACTATACATAAGTGATACATGGACACTGCGTTTACAGTTTACTGTTCTTCACGGTCGTCATCACCTCTGCTGCCCTTCTTACCCTTTCTTGGTCTATTCTCCTGGAACTCCTTCGTCTCCCTGATAGCCTGAGCCAACACCTTGTCCACTGTTGGGTGCAACATGGTGATTGCCTGTCTGTCTGGGACCTCTTTCTGCAACTTCTGGCCGATAGCAGCTTCAATTCTGAGGAACAACTCCAAGTCATACTGTGTCACAAGAGAAATAGACTTACCGGATCTTCCAGCACGAGCAGTACGACCCACTCTGTGGATGTAAGCCTTTGAGTCTGTAGGGATATCGTAGTTAATGACCAGATCGACAGATGGGATATCCAAACCTCTTGCAGCAACATCTGTGGCCACCAATATACTTCTTTGTCCGGACTTGAACTTGTTGAGCGCACCGAGTCTCTGTGATTGTGTGAGTTGGCCATGAAGTGGGATAGCAGGCATATTGAGCATACGACACAGCAGTGCTGTTCTCTGTGCGTGGGCACACGTTCTTGTGAAGATGATGGTGGATTTGCCAATGTTCTCGTTGAGGATGTGGACCAAGTATGTGTTCTTGTAACCGTTTGGTACCACCATCAGCTTCTGGATCAATCCTTCCACGGTGGAGTATCTATCAGAGACGGCCACTCTCACTGGGTTGGTCAACGAAGCTCTCTGAAGCTTCTCGATCTTGGATGTCATGGTGGCGGAAAACAAGTACGTGGTTCTTTCTCTAGGAATGATACTCAGGATCTTGTCCAACACTGGACCGAACTCCATATCGAGCAATCTGTCAGCTTCATCCATAACGAGGAACTTCAAGGCTCTAAGAGAGAAACCCTTTGTCTTCTCCAAATGGTCGAGCAATCTACCCGGGGTGGCGATGATCACATGCGGCTTTCTCATAAGCATTCTTGCCTGATCCATGGCATCCATACCACCAACAATAGTGGCACATCTCAGACCCATGTTGGATCCCAAGGCATCAAAAGTCTCTCTGATTTGATAAGCAAGTTCTCTTGTAGGCGCAAGAACCAATCCGAAGAATGGTGTCTGAGCGTCGTAAAGAGCCTGTAAGATCGGGATGGAGAAGGCAGCGGTCTTACCGGAACCTGTTTGTGCCAATCCGATGATATCACGCCCTTTCAAAGCCCATGGGATGGCCTCGGCCTGGATAGGTGTTGGTTTCTTGAACTTCAAGGCCTCGCATGCCTCCAGCAGCTCTGGGATCAGGTCGAGGTCTCTGAACGATTCGATCTTCTTTGTCGTCTCTGACCCCTCATTGGTCTCTTCAGATGATTTGTTCTGGTCGTGTTCCTCCTCGTTGTCTGAAGATCCAGCCGACTGGTTACTCTCTGGGGATGGCTCCTGTTCTGCCTGCTTCGACTGTTTCTGCTCGAGCGCACGTTGCTTGAGCTTCTTCGCGAGTTCCAGGGCGGACTCCTGTTTATACTTCTTGCTCTTCTTGACGACTTTATGTGTAGCAGACATCTTGTCAATACAGCCTATTCCTTCAGTAGAATCTCGTGGAAAGAGGAAGAATCGTTTTCCCGTTATACGTCAAAAGTTATGCCCCTACAAATTTTTTTATTTTATCTCAAAGTATGGGGTGTACGGATGTCATCGCACTCACATAGAAAATTTTCAATACTACAAGGCTCTCTTCTAACACCTTATCTGTTGGTTGAGAAGGTAAATCAATCAATTGATAACCCCAAAAATGGCTAAGAGAAGAGTATGTTTGTTATCATGGGAATTCTTTGGAAGGCATGTACTAACCACTCCCACCCCTATAGCATAAAAGAAGAACACACGTGAAGACGAGCGAGGAGGAGACCAAAGTACCACGTTCGATGGTTCTGAGGTTGGGATCCAACATGAAGAACCATTCTTTGTCGCAACTCGTGAGGGACATGCGTAATGTGATGCAACCTCACACAGCCATCAGATTGAAAGAGCGTAAGTCCAATAAGCTCAGAGACTTTGTCGTCATGGCCGGTCCGCTCAACGTGTCACATTTGATGGTTTTCTCCCAATCGGATGCCGGTACCACACAGCTCAGAATCGCAAGAATGTCTAGAGGTCCAACCATCTCTTTCAAAGTGGAGAGCTATTCGCTGTGTAAAGACGTAAGAAAGATCCTCAAGCGCCCCAAATCCATCACCAAGGAGTCCAAGGAGTACCTCAACCCACCATTGTTGGTCCTCAACGGATTCACGAACCCAGCCAATGCAGAGCCACATGAGAAACTTCTGATCACCACATTCCAAAATATGTTCCCACCTATCCAACCACAGTTGACCAAACTCAGTTCTGTGAAGAGAGTGTTGATGATCCACAAGGACCCTGAGACGGGCGCCATCGATCTCCGCCATTACACCATTGACACCAAGCCGGTGGAAGGTTCCAAGAACATCAAGAAGCTTATAAGCGCTAAGACCAACACACATAAGAAGTTGCCTAACTTGGGTCGTGCCACGGACGTCTCTGAATTGTTAACCGATCCATACTCAGTTGGTGGTTTTACTTCTGATTCCGAGGTGGAAGAGGACAGTATTGTGGATGTGAAGGACGATTCAGCTGCTACACAGAGTAAAAAGAAAACAGCTGATGAGGCCACTGCTACGGAATCCAGTAACGTCAAGAAGAGGGCCATCAAGCTCACAGAGATTGGACCAAGATTGAGATTGCACATGACCAAGATCGAAGACGGTGTTGCCTCCGGTAAGGTGTTGTACCACAGAGACATCAAGAAGTCCAAGGCTGAGATTGCGGCATTGGAGAAACAGCACGCTGCTAAGCAGAAACTCAAAGAGCAGAGAAAACAGGAACAGGCAGAGAACATCGCTAAGAAGAAGGCGAAGAAGGAGGCCAAGAAGGAGAGACGCAAATCCCGTGAGGAGGAGAGACAAAGAAGACTCGAAGCTGGTGAAGATGTGTCTGATAAAGAACAGAGTGAGGATGAGAGTAGTGATGAAGAGGACGACAACGAAGTCGCTGATATTCCAGAAGATCTTGACAGCGATTTGTACAGTGACGTGGATGAGGTGATGTCTGACTCTGAGTGAACAAGGAACTATGTATTTTGTACTGATGATTCTGAAAGACGTACACTGTAGTTAGCTAGGTATGAAGCCAAATGGGGATCTTGAGTCTGGGGTAAGCAATTAAAAAAAAAGAAAAAATAGCTGTACAATTCGACGGGAACTCCGAACGGCACCAAAACTGTAGAAATGCTAGCCAAGTCCGCTCACAAACGGCGGGCGGACCTAAAAATCAGACACATACACCCTGCGCCAGGAAACGTCGAATGATCATCGAGGTTTACCGTTTGACTCGGTTCGAATAAGTCCAAGTATCTGATGTATGCAGTGGAAAATTGCTACTTATATGACACATAATCTCCTCATCACCGATTCCTCCATTCCCAAGATGAAGGCCAGTCCTCCTCTCTCAGGTTCCCTACAACTTCCTTGACTCCCCACGCCCAATAACCCTCCGGCACTCATCACCTACGTCAGTGTTTGTCTTATTGCTGGATTTTTGTCACGTTTCAAACCAGCGTTGATCCATCACCTATTATCTCCCTTGTTCCTCACAAACATCTAGACAATCGGTTCACTACCTCCAAATACGTTCTCTCTGCTCTCAGTCTCCACAATGTCAGCTTTCACAGAAGCCATCAAGCTCAACGCCAACAGAGCCATCCACAAGTTCACTACCCGTGATGGTCTTCTCGGCGATTACAACTACAAGTACCTCTTCACCCCTAAGATCCCATTTTTGAAGAAGCAGAAGATCAGACAGCCTTTCTTCGGTCTCAACGATGACATGCCTGTGTTCCTCGGTTTAATCCTTGGTTTGCAACACGCCCTCGCCATGCTTGCCGGTGTGATGACACCGCCATTGCTCATCTCCATCGCCATCAACGCCACTTCTGAGCAACAGAACTACCTCGTTTCCACTTCCCTGATTGTCTCTGCATTGCTTTCTGTGATCCAGATCACCAGATTCCACATCTACAAGACCCCATACTACATCGGCTCCGGTATGCTCTCCGTCGTGGGTACATCCTTTGGTGTTATCGTGGTGGTGCAGAAGGTGCTTCCTATCATGTACGACTCTGGTTTCTGTCCTGTTGCTGAAGAAGGCACCTTTTTGCCATGTCCAAAGGGTTACGGTGCCATCCTGGGTACCTCCTGTGTGTGTGCCCTGCTTGAGATTGCCATGTCCTTCATACCTCCTAGATTCCTCAAGAAGCTTTTCCCAGCTACCGTCACTGGTACCGTCGTGCTTCTGATGGGTGTCTCACTTGTGGGGTCCGGCTTCACAGATGTCATTGGAGGCTCAGGCTGTGTTGATGGTATCTGTCCATACGCAGGTGCCCCACATGCCCTCCCACAAGGCTCTCCAGAGTTCATCGGTTTGGCTTTCCTCGTCTACGTCTCTATCATTTTCTTTGAGAGATGGGGTGCTCCAATAATGAAGTCCTGCTCTGTAATCCTTGGTTTGCTTGTTGGTTGTATTGTTGCAGCTGCGTGTGGTTACTTTGACCGTTCTGGTATCGACTCTGCTCCGGTGGCCTCTTTCATCTGGGTCGAGACTTTCCCATTGACTGTTTACGGCCCAGCTGTGTTGCCAATGTTGATTGTTTACATCGTGCTCTGTGTGGAAACCATTGGTGATTTGACTGCCACCTCTGAAGTTTCAAGATTGGAAGTCGAGGGACCTGCTTACGAGTCAAGAATCCAAGGTGGTGTCTTGGCTGATGGTTTCAACGGATTGTTAGCTGGTTTGTGTACAGTCACACCAATGTCCACTTTTGCCCAGAACAACGGTGTCATCTCGATCACCAAGTGTGCTAACAGAGTCGCTGGTTACTGGTGTTGTTTCATCCTATTAATCATGGGTATCTTCGCCAAGTTCTCTGCTGCTCTTAGTGCTATTCCTAAACCAGTCTTTGGTGGTATGACCTCTTTCCTCTTCACTTCCGTCGCTGTGTCCGGTGTCAAGATCATCTCCACTTGTAAGTTCACAAGAAGAGATCGTTTCGTTCTCACTGCATCTCTTTTGCCAGGTTTCGGTGCTATCTTGGTTCCAACGTGGTTCGATAACGTCTTCACTTACTCCGGAGACAACCATGCTCTTACAGGTTTCCTCGATGCCATCGTCGTGATTATGGAGTCCTCCTATGCCCTTGCTGGAATCATCGCTACCATCTTGAACCTCGTCTTGCCTGAAATGGACGATGAAGATGACGATGACATTCCTGAAGACACGTTATCTAACGAGCTCACAGAAGTGCCAATGGATGACTATGTGCCTCAGTACGACGACACTGAGAAGTCATTCACCAGTAAGGAGAAAAAGGGTGCCAATTACGAGGATGAGCTCAACGGTTCATCCAGTGCACCTTCTAACTAATATGTATCTGTTCATAAACTAAAAGTAATTAATCATGCGTTCATCAATTGTATGTCATGGTGTCTTCCTCGTAGGAGAGACGTTGGTGACCAGTTTGATTCTCTTCAGCACACTTGTCGGTAATGATGCTGGTCTTTTTGGAGGAGTTTTCGGTAACTTAGGTGTGTTCTCTGTACTGTTAGATGTTCCATTTCTGTTCTTTCTCAGTAGTTCGCTCGCTCTGCGGGATGCGATCAATGTTTCCATGTACTGCTGTGCCTGTTCTTGCTTCTTGGAGAGCGGTGTGATCTGAGACAGCACTGTTGGATGAAGTGGGCCTCTGTATGTAGTGCTTGGTTCGGGTTGTGTCCTTGTGACCTTGATGGGAGATATATCATCGGTATAACCCTCAGCTTCGGATCCAGAGTCATCGTCAGAGTCCAGCTCGATCACAATAGGCATCTGCTCACGTGGCTAGAAGGAAGGTAGTGAGTCAGACGGCGGCATAACATTCTGGTAAGTGCTTTGGAGTGACTGAGAGTTCTGTTGGCTCAATAGCTCGTCCAGTTTGCCTTCCAGTTGGGACAGTTTATCCGTGAGAGAAGTGTGACTCTTTTCCATGTCACTGATCTTAAACATGAGAGACTGATTCTCCTTCTTAAGATCGTCAACTTCGAGCTTCAGCGATTCATTTCTGCGGTGAAGTTCCTGATTCAATGTTGATTGTTCTTTCAAGGTCTCCATATCACTCTCGAGTTCTTTCACAGATCTGAACCAGTTGTACAATGTATCATCCATCGTCTCTTCAAGCTTGGATAACCTTTCCTTGATGGTGGTGGTTGATGACTGTTCTGAGAGCTCTTTCAATTCTCTTTCCACTTTGTGAGTGTATGCTAGGCTCTCTTCGGCCTTCTTGGAGATCTTGTTGAGCTCGTTATGATGGTCAGCGCCTAACTTGAGCACCACTTTCCCAATCCCCTGAAGATCCTCATTGAAACGCTCCAATGCCTCCTTGTGCTTGGTGAATTTGGTATCGATCTTGCGGTCTGTGTACTCCATCAATTGGGTTAAAGAGAGATGCAATTCAAAGATGTCGGACTCCAGCTTCGGTGTCACCGACAGTAATCGTTCATTGGACTGCGTTTGTTCTGTGAGTTTGTTCAGCCTGCGATCGATGTATTCCAAGTAGAGCTTTGTGTCTTTCCAATTGACTTCTACTCTCTCGTCAAATGCGGGTTCGATGTTGTTGAAGGCCTCGACCATAGCCTTTACGGCGTTTTGCAACATCTTAATGTCGTGCTCTGTGCCTTCTTTGAGCTCACTGATCATTGAAAGGGTCTCCTCGTGAAGTTTGTCTCTTTCCTGTTTGGATTCATCGGTACTCTTTCCAACACTCTCTATCTCCTTCTAGAGCTATTTCACAGACATCTCGTTCTGCATCAGGAAGTTCAAGAAGTCTTTGGCCTCACTGAATGCACGCTCAAAGGACTCATCAGATACCTCCTTGCTAGATCTGAGGCTTTCTGCGAAGCTGGTTGTGACTGAAGGTGGTACTTGAGCGTGCTGATCGTTCTCCGATGGTTCCTGGAGTTGAGTTGGAGGTACCACATCTGTGGAGTCCCCAGTGTGGTTCGGTAGTGATGACGATACCACCTGTGATATGGTTGTTTCTGAGGACGACTGAAGTTGGGTGGAACTTGGTGTAGCTGCAATCTCAAGCATCGATTCTCGCACTCCAGCTCTTGTAATAGGTGACTGATCGTGTAAAGCGGTTGTTTGATTCCCACACATTGAGTCATTGACTGTACCACAGCTGTCTGGGTTGGGTCTTTCCACTGACTCTCCTGAGTGTACAACGGTCTCTGAAGCAGCTGACTCCATTGGAGTGACGGCAGAGTGTGTGACGCGCTGCGCATCGGTAATCGACTGTGTGCTGGTGTGAGAATCGTCAGCATTGGTCAGATTAGTCTGTGAGGATGCATCAGTTTTCCGTCCCAGACTAACGAGTTTGAAAGGAGTTTTCAGATCGATAGTTGATGTCTCCATTTCCATGATCTCCACGATGAGCTCCCTAGCACGGCTTAAGATATATTCTGCCTGCGGTGCTGATCGCATGGCATCGAACACTTCAATCAAAGCTGGGATCCTCCAGTCCAGCTTAAAGTCGTCATTCAGATCCACTAAAACGAGATTCTTGACAACTTTCAGACAGGCTCTGTGAAGCGCTCGTAACTCATCCGCTGTGGCAAGTGGAGTATGATCCCCGAAAGCGTACTCCAGATGAGTCAATAACAACCACTTCAGGTACGCGGTTCCGGATTCGAATGAGAGTTCAAGGTTCTCCTGTTGTTTAACCACAGCTACCCAATGTAGGTATCCACAGAAGAAAGCCGTCTCATGGTCGTTCAGACTGAGTGTACGTGTGAGGATCCTTACGCGTGTAAAGAGACGGTTGACGCGACGTCGGTGGTCCTCGTCCTCTGGCGCATCGGTGAAAAACGGCGGTATGCTCAAAAGAGTGAATTTATCGAGCATCCTATCAATTGCTTATGTGGGTGTAGTGGTGGATGGTGTGATGGGTTGGTAGTCACTCCTCCGGCAGTTGGTGTGAAGAGATAGTTGAGTGGGTAGGTGGGTAGTAGTTGATGTTACGGTTGACCTTTTCGCGCTGATCAGAAGAGGTAGGAGAAACTAGTAGCGGCTTGCATCAATTACAGTACCACTACAACCACCTGAGTGGTTGTTACCCATCAGAAATTTTTTGCACTGTTACAAGCATAACTAACCACTATGGAGGCTCCTAAATACAACTACAACGACACGTAAGTCTTCTCCAAGTACTCATCTTCACACCACAACACTACAAGTACTAACCATCCATCAGGATATACATCCGCAATATCAATGAAAAAGTATCGCTCAACACCTTGAAAACGAGACTAACCCAGCTATGTGAACCCTTTGGACCAATCTTGAGTATAACAGCACACAAAAACTTGAAGATGAGAGGACAGGCCTTCGTTGCTTTCGAGGATGAGACCAAGGCGAAGAAGGCACTAGCAGCTCTTGATGGTAAAGAGCTTTTCCAGAAAAATATCAATGTGGAATTGGCTAAGAGTAGCTCCAATAGCACGATCGCCAAACACACTGACAAAGAAACATATGAAGAATACCTCGAGAAACTCTCGAACTACAAGAGACAACTAGACGAACGGAAGACGACCAAACCATCCCAGAAACCAGCTACAATCAACCTTGATAACACCCCACCAAACAAAGTTCTCCTCTTACAAGATCTACCACAAGACACCACGAAAGAAGAACTCGAGACTGTCTTCTCCAAGTTCTCCGGGTTTGTTGCAGTCAGACTCGTTGCAGTTAGACGAGTTGCATTTGTTGATTTCGAGAATGAGAAAGATGCCATCCCAGCTAAAGAACAGAACAAGAACCTCACACTTCGAGACCATAAGGTGGTTGTGAACTACGCCAAGAAATGAAAATAAAGCATTCGAATATCATTAAGTCATATATGTACAAAGAAGTGTAGGTCTAGAAGAATGCGTGAGCATATCCAGTATCATCATTTACCGAAAAGAACTGTTCTCAAACCGGTTATCAAGTTCTCGTTACCTTCACCTGCAATCTCCGCAAGAAGTCTGTCGTAGTAAGATGGGTTTCCTTGTGGCTTGAGAAGCTTATCCGTTGGGTAGTAGTAGTCTCTGTATTGGTTCGATTGGATGCTCTTCAATGCTTTGATTTGTTGCACCAAGGCCTTCTCTGTGTAGTCTTCGTTGGCTTTCACTTCAATGTCCTTGATGGTATATGGGTGAACCTCCTTCACAATCTCTACCAGGGATTTTCCCTTGGCCTTATGAGGGTTTGGAATACCAGCAACTGGTCTGAATCTGTCGAGTTGAGCATCTTTGAAAGAGAGTTCTGTGAGTCTCTCCTTTGGGAAGGCTTCCAATGTCTTCACAAGAATCTTAGCGGTCTCTTTCACTGCATTTGGTGCGCTCATTATGTTGGTAGTTTGGATATCGCTTGATAGAAGCTAGTTTGGGTGTCAGACTCCAGTAAAAACGTTAATGATGTGATTATCTTGTTCTATATTCACTGTGTGTAGATTTGATACTTCCTTATTTCCATTGGCTGGGAAGAATATTTCACTGCTGCCCCTACCAAAAAAGAAATTCACAAAACAAGCATGAGGTGCACGGGTGCTATCTAACCGACTTATAGCCAACTAACAATTGATCTCGGTTACAAGCTTCATACATACCACCAGTTGACTCATGAATCAGTCAGTTTGATACAATGTGTAGACACTCTCCTATATAAACAAAATGTGGTGAAGCAAACAAAGCTGTCCAATCACTCATCATCCTCAGTCTTGGACTCGAATGGAGTGAGGTTCTTGGTACCTTCAGCCCATGAGATACCCTCGTAGGTGATCTCCTTGATAGCCTTGATGATCTCCTTAACATCACCTCTAACCTGCTTGGTGGAATCACGCTCTCTAAGGGTGACTGAGCCGTCCTTGACAGAGTCGAAGTCGATGGTGATACCAAATGGAGTACCAAGCTCATCGTTTCTGGCGTATCTCTTACCAATGGAAGCACCGGAGTCATCAACCTTGAATGGAATCTGCTCCTTTCTCAAGATACGAGAAATCTCCTTGACGATAGGAGACAACTCCTCGTTGTTGGACAATGGAACGAGCAACACCTTGGTTGGGGCAACGATTGGTGGGAAAGACAAGACACCACGCTCAGTGGACTCAGCACGTGTCCAGAAGCTGTGCTCCCAAACAGAGTAGATGATACGTCCGATACCGAACGATGGCTCGATAACGTTTGGTGTGTACTCACGAACGTGTTCGGTGTGTGTTCTCTGCTCAATGTTGATGAAAGTGTTGTCCAACTCAACCTCACCCTCAAGCTCTGGAACCTTGAAAGTGACCTTACCATCCTTGTCCAACTGCTCCTTCATCTTAATCAACTCGTCCTGAGACTGGGAAGTGAGGAACTTCTCGACAACTGGAGCGTCCTTTCTGAACTTTGGACCAAACTTCTTCTTCTCCAAGTCGATCTCGTACTGTGTAACAGTGATTGGTTCGTCCAACTTCTGTCTAACAACCAACTTCTCCTTGGTCTTGTTGGCGTGGACAGTCAAGTCGTAAGCAGATCTGTCGGCACAACCAACACACTCAATCCAACCGTAAGAAGTGTGCAACTCAGCATCCCAACAGTCAGCAGCGTAGTGAGCCATCTCGTTGGCCATGTGCTGACGGAATCTCAATCTGTTCTTGTCAACACCGATCTTGATCAAGAACAAGTAGATTCTGGCAAGGAAGTAACCCAAGGTCTCGTTGTCAACCATACCGGAGGCAACAGCCTCACCAATGGTGGTCTCGACTGGGGTGGTGGAACCAGCCTGCTGAACGTCCTTTGGCAAGAACTGAAGCTTGATGTCCTTGACCTCGGAGAAGTTCTCGTGCTTCTTGTTCTCTGGGTCGACATAGTGCTCAATCTCGGCCATCAAGAACTCACGAACTCTGAGCAAACCGGATCTTGGGGAGATCTCGTTTCTGAAGGACTTACCAATGGCAGCGGAGGCGAATGGCATCTTCAAGTTGTTGAAGTCCAAAAGCTTGTTAAAGTTCAAGAACTGACCCTGAGCGGTCTCTGGTCTGAGGTAACCCTTCAACTGACCGGATGGACCAATAGCGGTCTCGAACATCAAGTTGAAAGCCATTGGTGGCTCCAATGGACCACCAGTAACTGGGTTGTTGATGTCGTACTTGACCATCAACTCACCGAGTTCCTCGCCGGAGTAACCGTCAATCTTGGCCAAGACAGACTCGTACTCGGCAACAACCTCGTCGTCGAGCTTGACGGCTTTGATCTCCTTCACCTTCTTCTTACGCTTCTTCTTGTCGGCGTCCTCCTGGGCATCAGCGTTGGCATCCTTGAGAAGACCTCTGGCCTCCTTATCACCCTTGAGTCTGGACTCCAAAACCTCTTCGACCAAGTGGTCGGCTCTGAAGATCTCACCGGTCTTCAAGTCTCTGCACATCCAGTCGGAGAACTTGTCAACGTGACCGGAAGTCTTCAAGACCTCGAATGGGGTCAACATGGTGGTGTCGACTTCAAGCATGTCCTCCTCGAGAACGAAGTGCTTTCTCCACATGTCGATGACGTTGGCCTGGAAGGCACAACCTGGTGGACCGTAATCGTAAAGACCAGAAACACCACCGTAGATCTCGAAAGATGGGGCGAAGAAGAAACGACGCTTCAAGACATTCTCGAGATTCTCACGAGAGAACTCACCAGCTTTTCCGGACATTTTGGTAGGTTTTTTCCTTTGTGACTTGGACGATTGAACTGCAAGTGAAGTGCTAAATGAACGGCTAAGCTTTCTGAAGGTCTGATGGCTGACCTATGAAAAGCAAAAGGGGCGAATAGAGAGCACTGTGGCTAATTTAGCTGGGCTTGCAGTAAAACAGTTAAGCTTGCAAGATAAGTAAATCTGTTCCCCAGCTGCTATACGAATGACTGATGAGACGAGGTTTTTCCACATGGCCTGCGTTCTCCGTGGACGTCGCATCAACTCCAAAAGTTCGCGGAACTGAGGGTGAATTACCCGGCCTAAAAGGCGCCTACTGTAATGGGTTTCTTCACCACGGTACAACAATGGAGAAGCAAACCAAAAATATCTGGACTTCAGTCAACCCCATGGACTTTAACATATCCTAAACTATCCAAACATGTCCGAAACTCGTCAGAAAACTGCCCTTATCACAGGAGCATCCTCAGGTATTGGATTTGAAGTATCCAAGCAGCTCGCCCAGAAGGGATGGAAAGTGTATGCAGGAGCTCGTCGTACCGAACTGATGGAGCCATTGAGGCAGTATGGCGTGACTCCTATTCAACTTGATGTTGCTTCCAAAGAGAGTCGTGATAAGTTGAAGGAATACCTGCAAGCTGAGCTCAAAGATGGGAAGTTGGATGTGCTGTACAACAACGCCGGTGTATCATGTACAGCCCCAGCCATTGATGTGAGTGATGAACGTTTGGAGCAGTGTATTGAAGTCAACTTGATGGCACCAGCTCGACTCACGAGAGATCTTCAAGAATTTGTCATTGCTGCGAAGGGTACGGTTTTATTCACAGGGTCCTTATCCGGTGTTGTTCCTTTCCCATTCTCCGCTGTGTACAGTGCCTCCAAGGCTGCTATCCATGCCTACGCTCGTGGTCTTCATATTGAAATGAAGGCATTTGGTGTCAGGGTCATCAACGTTATCACCGGTGGTGTTCACACTGACATTGCCGATAAGAACCCAATTCCAGATGGGACCAAGTGGGATTGTAAGGAATTCAGAGAAGCATGGGATTTGAGAAGAGAGATGGCTGTCAGAAACCATCCAATGCCTGCTGAAGAATACGCCAGAAGAGTCATCAACGACATTGAGAGTTCAAGGGATCCAATTGATGTCTACAGAGGTAACAAGGCCACTCTCTTGGGTTACCTCTCCTATTACCTTCCAGGATGGATCGCAGAGATTGTGCTGTCAATGAAATTCAAGCTGTATCCTATCTTCGAGGCACTAAAAAAGAAGTACAGTGGTGATGACTTACACCTTGACTAAACTTAGATGTCTGACCCTTCAAGTATAGCTTCAGATTCAAGAAATGGACTATCTCTTTAACGGTATGTAGTATGCAAGCGCTGCTTGAATCGGTATCTAAGGGGATTTGTGATGCTGTATAATAATATCCTATCCATATGTAGAAACAGTGACTTATGTTCAAAGTTCAGAAAGCTACCACCTGCTGGGCTATGGATGTAGTCCTCAGTTAACTTCCACAAAATTAAGATGAAGTTGTCAGTCCTACATTTTGCGGTTGATGGGGCGGTCTGGGCCCACTCGAAGGAGTGTTGCGCGAACCGCGTTTCACAGTTGTCTGGACAACCAGCCCACCGAGACCACCGAGCGGGCTTGGAGACGTATGTAACAAGCTCAAAATTCTCAGCACCAGGAAAGCATTAGGAACCTTCACGTCACCACCGCCACAACAACCTCCCTCTTCACAGAACACCTTGTAAAGCTCATCACTGTCGTTTTGATAGCCTTCACTACCCATTCTCGAATAACTGATCGGAACACCGACTCTATACACTCCTTTACTTTGTCGTTTTGGTCCCCATATCGAGCACCCAGTAACAAGCTATTATAAACAACCAGCAACAGAATCCACGAAGCTTTACTCCCAGTTCTTCCCACAAAGGTAAGTACTACACAGACAATCCAGAAGAAACAGAAGAAGAGGCTTCAAAAGATGACAGATCCAGGTTCTTTTTCATATCTCATCTTAAACAATCTTTGGTACCAGATATCGTCAACTCTCTCGATACCGATCTGCAATCTCGAACAGATACGATTCAACACCAAATCTGGCGAAGCAGCACTACACAAAGATATGAAGAACAAAGAAATTTATTGAGGACACCATTCTATCATCTACCTATTCTTCTACTCATCATCCCACACACTCCCATTTTTTCCACCACATCGATCCTGATTGCTCCTTCAGATGCCCATCCCGTCGTGTCACCAAATTATGGCCCTATCGAACCTTTGGGAATGTGGGCTTTCAGCCGTTGTCCCAGCACCGAAAGGAGCGCAGCCCCTCGAAAATCTCCGTTTAGGGCGAATTGTCAACACCGGCCAAGATAAATCACCACGACAACACGCTCTTTTCTTTCCCCTTTTGAGTTTCGCGTAACCCTCGGAACTTCACGCCGGAGGAGGGAGGGGGGACCCAATGAAGGCTTTCAACAAGGGATGGGGGAAGGGGAAGGGGGAAGAGTCTCAGGAGTTGTAAACGAGCCGTGGAGAAGAGATCGATGAATAATTTGGAGTTCTTCTTCCTTCTTGTGTCTTTTGACGCTCAATATGACCGTGTACTAACAAACATAACCAACAGTCTACGATCATGAAGTTCACTACATCTGCTGTTCTTGCCTTTGCTGCCTTTGTCGCCTCTGTCAAGGCTCAAAGCGAAGACTGCACCACTACCAAGTACCACAAGCACCACCAGCACAAGCGTGCAGTTGCCGTTGAGTACGTGTACTCCACTATCACCGTCAATGCCAAGGGTGAAACTATCTTGCCATCCACCACCACCACTTTGACACCAACCACCTCCTCCCAGGAGACCACTACCCTGGAGCCAACCACCTCTGAGACACCAACTACCACTTCCACCTCTACTACTCCAACCACCTCCTCTACTACCTCTACCTCCACCACTTCAACTTCCACTTCCACTTCCACTTCTACTACTTCTACTTCTACCTCCACCTCCACCTCCTCTTCCTCCACTGCCCAGGCTACACAGACTGCTGCTTCTTCAAGCGGTGAAGGTTCCGGTGGTATCTACGGTGATCTCCCATCCTTCGAGGGTCCATACTCCGGATTCACCGATGGTGTCGTTGACTGTACCGACTTCCAGTCCATTGTTGGTCAGGGTGTGATTGCCCTCGATCACTTGGGCTTCGGTGGTTTCTCCGGTATCTATCACCCATCCGACACTTCCACTGGTGGCTCTTGTACCGAAGGTGCTTACTGTTCCTACGCTTGTCAGCCAGGTATGTCCAAGACCCAGTGGCCAAGCTCCCAGCCTGCCAACGGTGTCTCTGTTGGTGGTTTGGTTTGTAAGGATGGTAAGCTGTACAGATCCAACACCGACACTGAGTACTTGTGTGAATGGGGTGTCAATGCTGCTGATGTTGTTAACGAGTTGGATCAGCCAGTCGCCATCTGCCGTACCGACTACCCAGGTACCGAGAACATGGTTATTCCAACCTACGTCGAGCCAGGTATGACTTTGCCATTGACTGTGGTCAACCAGGAGACTTACTACAGATGGGGTGGTGCTGGTACCTCCGCTCAGTACTACGTTAACGAGGCTGGTGTCACTTGGGAAGAGGGCTGTATATGGGGTACTAGTGCCGGTACTGTCGGTAACTGGGCTCCATTGAACTTCGGTGCCGGTTACGTCGGTGGTGTCTCCTACGTTTCTTTGATTCCAAACCCTAACAACCTCACCCCAACAAGTTACAAGGTCAAGATTGTTGCTGCTGATGACGACTCCACCGTGTTGGGTGACTGTGTGTACGCCAACGGTCAGTACACCAACAACGGTAACGGTTGTACGTCGTCTGTCACCAAGGGTAAAGCCAAGTTTGTCTTCTACAACTGAGCCTCGTCCCACTCCTGACAACACCTTAACATCTGGACTCTCAAATATTTTATTTCTGTTGACTTGCCTTTCTCTGCTTTTTTTTTTCTCTTCCCCCATATTGGCCTTTCATTGAATGGCTTCTTTGTATATTATCAACTCTTGTGTCTATTACTTATAAACGATCTAAAAAACGAAACCTCTCATGGTCTGTGTAGCATCAGCTGTCAAGTTACTTTACTAATTCCCGTTTGGACGCACAGTGGGTTAAATAGCTTAATTGTTGAGTGGTTGAGTTTACCCCTTCAGAGAGTCCAGACTATACTCAAATGACAGGAATTGGTCCCCTATATCAACTCTAGTGGGACCCCGGCCCTGCAAGTCTTGTTCATCTACAAAAAGCATGGCATCGATCACTAGCTAGCTGAGTTTGAGCCTTGGAAGCTACCCCATATTTAGAACTCTTTTACCTAAGTACCAGCTGGATAGCACGCGAGGGTGGCTGAGTGGCCCTACAAGCCTGATCATGGATGTACATTCCTTCTGATGCTCAAAGTACATGGTACCTTAAAACCAGCATTGTTAGACACCACACCTTCCAACGCCTGTAGTCAGATACGGGAATTTCCACCCTTTTGACTTGTCGCCATGAGTTTCCCCTGTTTCAAGATCGAATTGCTGGTCTTCCACTCTTAGCAAGCGACCATGGAGAAGGTGAAACTCGCAGTCGCCCGCTCATCTCTCAATCCCGTCCGTTCCTAAGCTGATCTGTTCGATTTGATCCACGCCAAAGTTCTGAGTCCTGACCCACCACTCTGTCTCACACAGAGGGAACAAGGCAACCCCCCTATTGCGGTCATATACCCTTCCCAATATCACAACACACCGACCGTATGCCTTCGAAGGACGTTCCACCCGCTGACCTGGTCCCACAGGACATCCCGAAGCCATCTTCTGGCCAAGATCCCAAAGAGGACAATCCACACAGGCGTTGTATCCCCACACCACCGATGGCTGCCACTACCACTGCCAGAAACGCGTCGCTATCAGACGAACAGCTGGCCTTGGAGAAACGGAAGCAGGCACAGAAAGAGGTACTCTTGAGGACAACTGGGAGTCCTCACAAAAGACGCAAATCTGGTGTTGATCTTGGTGACACAACTCCGGAGTCCAGATCACCTCTTCGCAACTGTTTGGATGGCACCAATGGAACGGGTCTAAAGTCCAGTACGGCCTCTAAGTGGTTTGAGGAGGTGGTTGGCGTCACAGTGGAACGGTGGCCATACTCTGATGAGCTACTGGAAGCTGCTGTGTCGTTGAAGCTAGAGCAGGAGAGGTCCAAAACTGCCCAGTTGAGACTGGAGACACTGAACGCATCAATGGAGCTGCTGAAACAGGCCGTCAATGCCAACATCCCACCGCATCTCATCCCGTACACTATTGCTTCCGGTGATATTAAAGCGACCTCAAGTGATCCAAACGTCATCCAGCAACCTTCTCTATCTCCACAAAGGAGTCAAAGCACATCATCTGCTACCACGGCTGCGTTCAAAGTGAATGCCCCACTGCCTCCTCAAGGTGAGTTGCAATTCCACCACTGGCAAAGACCAGGTGGGCCTTCTAAGGGTAACTTGAAAGATGGCAGGAAGCGCAAAGGCTCTGATGATACGGTGTCCACGACACCTTCCCCAACTGATGAGTTCCATCACCCCTCCCTCACACAACCTCCCAAACAGGCGCCTCCAACTAACATCACCAATACCCCAACGCGTCGTCGTGCACACAGAAGGAACCAATCAGAAGCAAACGTATCGCAGTTACGTTCCCTGTATGAAGGCAAACAGTTCCAGCCACATCAGGCATAGACACCACCACAGTTCAGCAATATGCAGCAGTTTCCTCCCCATGCGCAGTACTGGGGTAGCTAGCAGAACACAGGCTCGCCATACGCTCCCGCACCTGGATCTCAACAGATGGGTGGACCACCAGTCCACTATCTATACCCGCCAAACACAGGTCCTACTCATAAGCCTATATAGCAACCGCCTCCGGGTTATCCACGGCCAGTAACAGGGTATCAGTTCCCCAAGAGAGACCACATGCCCCCTTCAGCTCCACCTCAGACTCATATACCTGGTCCCCTGCAGCAGCAGCAGCAGCAGCAGCAGCAGCAAGTCCCACCACATCCATATCAGGCTTCTCAATAGCATCCCTTGTATCCTCCAGCGCATCATCTGGAGAGTCCCAGATCTGCTAAGAAAAGCGATGTGAACTTCCTCATATCGACGCCTAGCAATCCACCAAAGTGAATATGATGATCAGGATCGGTATCCGATATATAAGTGGTGTATTCATACATAGACCCCTTTGAACCCCTATCAACTAGTAAACATGAAATTAAAATTAGACACAACAAAGCAACAAACAGATTACAGATCTAGATTAGCATATCACTGGTTGGCACACTGAACACCTGGGTGACCACCGTGCATATCTTCATCGTCATCGTCATCGTCGTACTGGGCTCTTCTTCTCTGCTGGTTCTCGTGCTTGTGCTCGCTATACTCTGTCAACATAACCTCCTCAATCTCGGCGTTCTTTGGAACGTCCTCTGTTTTTCTTGGTGGCAAGATCTCCTCGAGCTTCTTCAAGTTCTCAAGAGAGGTAAAGTTGGCAGGTGGGAACTTAACGGTGAACTTGATGAACAAGTTACCGTATCCACCCACCTTTGGAATTGGCATACCCTTGCCTTCAACAACCTTGATCTCATCTGGGGAAATGGTCTCGCCTGGAATGATGGTGACCTTCAAGTACTCACCACTGACGTGTTTGATGTGCAACTCACCACCGGCAAGAGCTGTCAGAAGGTCGATCTCGGCTTCGTAAATCAAGTCGTCGCCTCTTCTATTGAAGTCCTTGTGTGGCTTCTCGTCAACAACAAAAATCACGTCACCTGGAATGATGTCTGGCTGCTGGTCACCTTCACCCCTGAACACAATTCTCTGACCATCTCTCATACCTGGCTCAATGTGCACCTCCAAGATCTTTCTCTCAGAAGCGGTCTTTCTACCGTTACAAGAGGTACAACGGTCCTTAGGGTCAACAATCTCACCAGAACCATTACACTGCTCACATGTGGTTTGCATTCTTTGCAACATAGGACCCATCTGTCTGGTGATGAATCTGACACCCTGACCACCACAACCGGTACACTTCTTCACAGAACCGGCCTTACCACCACGGCCCTCACAGGACTTACACAACACGGTCTTGTTCAAAGCGAGCTTAGCGGTTCTACCCTTGTACAACTCCTCCAAAGTGGCACCGATGGCGTGCTTGATGTCACGTCCTCTCTGTGGACCTCTGCGGCTTTCACCACCACCGAACATACCACCACCAAAGAATTGGGAGAACAGGTCATCGGCGTTCATACCACCCATACCACCTGGACCACCACCCTGGAGACCCTCAACACCGTACTGGTCGTAGATTTCACGCTTCTGGGCATCCTGCAACACTTCGTAAGCAGCGGTGACCTCTTTGAATTTTTCAGCAGCTTCCTCAGAAGGGTTCTTATCTGGATGGTACTTGAGGGCAGCCTTTCTGTAACCCTTCTTGATCTCGGCCTCAGAGGCGGTTGGAGAGACTCCCAAAAGGTCGTAGAATTTTGTATCTTTCACCATTGTTTCTATATGTGTTCTTTTATGAATGTATCAAAGACTTTTGATAATGTGCGTGATGGAGAGAACAAATGCGTCGAGTCGAGTAGATGTGCTGTCGATAATGATTCTCTCTTTGTGCAATCAGCAAGACTTATGGAACTGATAACGGGATGAGGCAAAGTAGAGTATACGATCAGTAGGGTCCACTGGGTACAAAATCAGATCAAACAGCTAGAAACCTGGCCTGAATTATATCCCCTAGTGGCGTTTTTCCTTGTTCTTCTCCTTCGATGCCCACATCGGAGAGAAAATTCTGGAAACGAACCGAGGGCGTGTGGTGCACTGATGTGAATCGGATCTAACGCGTGTTTGGTGAGACAACTCCGAGTCCCGGAGTTAAAGATCGCAGGTTATAGTAAGAACTGGCATCATTGACAACGCTATGATCGGCGAACTCTATTATATTGCATCGTCTATGTCATCGAGATATACAACGTCTGAGACGGTAGACAGTAGACTCATTATTCATAAGTCATAATCAGTAAAATCTGCTGGTTGTCATGTTGAAAAGCTCATAAATGTCATCCTCTGCCACCGTAACATTATCTCCCATAGTGAAGAAGTCTCTGAAGTCAAACTGGAACTCATCAGGTGAATCTGATGTCTGCTCTATGAACTCCCCTGTGAGTGACTGAGGAACATTGAGGGTAGATTTCAAAGCGGCTGCCTCCTCCGCTTGCTTCTTCCTCTTTCTGGACATCTGTATGGAGCTTGATTCCTCCTCAGATGTAGTATCAGATCTGTTGTGCTTGAGCAGGAACGTGCACATCTTGAACAGCATAACATGGAAGATCTTGGACAGTTTCATGAAGTTGAACGTTGTTCTGCTTGTGTGCATAGAGGACAAAGTGGCGTGGATCAACTGAGAAATGCTTGCCAGAAGGAACTTCACGTTGCTCAGGTTTCCGAATTTCTCCATCAACTGTACATAGTCACGATCGGCATCAGTGTTCTCAAGGTCTTCAGATGTGTACATTGTGAAGTCTGATTGGTTGATTGTCTCCAGTGATCTGGTCACAGATGTGTCCAGTGAGTCGTGGTTGTAAAGCACATAATCAACAATGAGCTCTTCATCAACGTTCAACATGGACATGAACCTGGAGATGCAAAACATGTTGACTCGACGTTGAGCGAATCTGAGAATAGGTGCCATCAAGAGTAACGTGGACACGGGGAAGAAATGGTAGTAGTTTTTATGGTCACCTAAGATCTGGAATCCCCTCCACATCCCTTTGAAGAGTGTCTCGATGATCAAGCACTGCTTCCAGCATAGCATTTGAATTCTCTTGCACCTGTCTGAGTCCACCTCTCCAACCTGTTCAAGTCTCTTGTAGCAGATGTGGTAAAACGACAATATCATAGAATACACAAGATATCTCAATGTTGTTCTCTGAGAAGACATGGAGTATCTCTCCAAGTTCTCAATGGACAGGTCATCCAGATCGAAATCTCTGTACAATTGGAATTCTTCAGCAAGTGGTTTAAGCTCCTCTCGTACCAGTCTCTAAAGACGGAAAATCAGCTGGTCCTCTATGAATGCAACGAAATCATCCACACTCCCCATATCATCAATGACATTGTAGTTGTAAAGCACACTGTGAATGGTATGCATGGACTCGATCAGGTAATTGTAGCAGTAGTCGTATCTTCTGAATGCACCTGGTTCGAACTTAGAGATGAATCCTACATCCATCGACTCGAAAGTTTCATAGAACACCAATGTGTACCATAGTGATTTCATAAACCTCTTTTCGTTGGCTGTTGCTAATGGATAGTATCTTTCCAGATCTTTGTTCAGGTTCATTCCCATAGCCATCGTGAGCAGCATTCTGACACTCAAAGAAGGTTCAATGATCTGCTCCATTGAACTAACAAAACCAGCAGATGTGGTGTATCTCTCCAACAGTAACAACGAGAAGTTCAAGGCGATAAAATCTGGTCCAACACACTGATCGCCGAGTCTGATCCTCTTTCCAATGATGTCCAATCTGGTCAATGCATCAGCGTATTTGGCATAGAGCAAATAGTCGCCCATTCCCATATTACTGTCATTGGCTTGTCCGTAACTGAAAGAGGCAATGGCAAAGATCGACAACACCCAGGCAACAAATACAATACGTTCACTTTGGTACTCCAAGTTAATGTTGAACCGCACTGATTGCCCATCTGGGGAGTAGTGGACGTATTCGGTGAACTTAGCTCGGAACGAGTCTTCATTCACATACGGAAACAAGACGTATCTGAACTTGTTCTGTCTGAAGAAGATACTCAGACAACGTTCACTCCATTGCTTTGTGGGAAAGTTGCGTTGGATGTCTTCAACAAGGTCAATGATGCATTGATCACCATCAATGTTTCTGATACCGACTTGAAAGGCCTTGCATTGTTCATTGAAGATGTTCACTGGTACCTCTCGCTCGGGTCTCGTTCGGGTGTTCTCGGAGACTTTCTGTTCGTACGTTATCTTCTCCTTGATGATGACCTTATGTATATGGAGAAGGAGCAGTTTCATCTGTGGTTCTGCTTCGGTGATAGCTGCGACTGAGATGGATCCGAGATATGCGGTGGTTTGTGGAGACGTCATCACAGTACACAACAATGGGTTCTTCTCCGGGTTCAGCTGGAATTGTTTGAAAGTGCTGGACGTTCGGGTGTCCTTGAGGTAGTAGTAGTCATTCGTTGAGCCTGTGAACTTCTTGTTGTACTGGACCACGGCGTAGATACGGTCCTTATCGTTCTTCAACTCTCTGTTTCTTCTTATCTCTTTGGCCAGAGTAGCCTTGGAGTCCTTTGAAGAGAGACCAACCTTCTTGTAGATGCAGAGTTCTTGAGGGATTTGTAGGTCCTTACAGCCTGTGCACAGGGGCCCTTTCCTGTCACACCTCTTTCGGCGTAGTCGACACCCAATGCATGCTGTGCCCTTTCCTTCGTCCTTAGATGGGGCGGGTGAGGAGGACATTGGATAGGAGATGGCGAATATATGTGATACCGGCAAAGGTGGGAGTGTGGACGTGGGTGGGTGAAGTGTGTGTTGTGAAGTAGCTAGAAATAACGGCGAGCAAATGTTTTCGAAATAACCACTGGAAATTGAACTTCTTCAGGTGTCTCAAGTTGAGAACACGGAGGTGCACACTGCAGACTCAGACTCCAAAGTTACAGCTTTTGGTTTGGGAACGGCTGAAGTGGACTCGGCTTAAACTTTATCGTGGAGGGCCTCGAGTCGCAAAAGCTGTCCAGTTCAGGCAGGTTGATTAAGCGCAGTACGTGTGGGGCAAATGACAGATATGGCAATTCACTCGTTCAATCTCGTTATATAATATACGTCCTGATGGTACTTGTATCAATGGATACGGTGGTGGTTCGAACTTCGAAGCAGACGTGAAAGAGATAGATTGAGTTTGGGCAACTTCGGGAATCTCGACTGCATTCTGTGCGTTGGTTGTCGGGGCATGAAGTTATGAACCCAGTTCTGGTCCATGACCGCAGGAGGAGAACTTCAAGGAATCATGCGGCCGACTCTGTCCGTGGTCGAGTTTCAACGTAGGGAAGTCTTTGGATAGTCAAAAGAGAAAGTCACGTAAGAGTCAAGACTCAAGACTGCGTCAAATATCGAATCTATGGCTGGCTAGCTGGTTCCATGTTCCATGTGTTCGCTGTACGTAAGACACCGCGCAGTGTAGAATTGGTAGAACTCTGAGCTCTGGACTCTGGAGTCTAAAATATTTTAGTCTGGATTTTGAAGTTAATGGGTGCTTCTGTCGACATCATCAAAATATCTCGTTATCTTGTCGGTGTACTGCTCTTATTAGACGTTGAGGCTTGTGCGATACTGACGCAAACCGGCCATTATCTTCACCTCATGGGAATAAATCCGATACAACATACGATGAACTCTCAAACTTCAGATCATGAGAAAACCAAAAAAAGGGTGGTTTTGAAAGTTGACAGGTTAATCTCGTCCTTCCCTAGATGACAGCGCCAGCTGTCAAATTCAGCTGTGCAGCCCTCACGAGCTTCACAATTTATGAGTTGTAACGTGTATACCTCGGTCGGAGTCAGCTGAGAACTTGTCGACTATTTTTAGTGTTACGACGTCATATGTGCAGTCGTATTTCTCATGAAGCAAAGTTTCCGCTTAAAGCCGTGATAAGTAAAGTGCGCACTGTGGACTGTCGCGTTGTAAATTGGCCCCCATCTTTCTCCCTGGTTTTGTGTAACGCCGAAAACGCCTAACTAGTAACCACCAGCTTCGTACTACCCTAATACCATCAATCTTTCAATGAGTCAGTAGTGTTTGAAGAATCCACTTCTGGTGAAGATGAAAATACTATCGCTTGCAGGTTGAGCTTTCGACTTTGACAGCCCAGTCCCACTGCTCAATCTTCTTCAAGGCTCAAGACACAGGCTGAAGCACTGCTATACTACTATACTGCTATACATCACCCTCTTGGCCGCCTCCTCATCCAGCCAATCTTCAGCTAGCAACTTGCAACAAGTACTGTGTGCACAGCTCAGCCTGAAACACACACACAGAGTCATCCACACAAATTTCCCGCACCCCCTCTCATTCATGCTATCATATAACCTGCTTGATGGCGAATCACGCTAGGCCTTATCTGCTGTACTCGGTGCCTCTACTACTACCCCCTAGCAAGTGGTCGATTCCGGAACACGTCATTCATATGGAACTGGAAAGGTTTCCTTTCGGGCAACCCTAGATGGTAGGAAAACCAAGTTGTTGAGTTATTTGAGCCTCCCCTACAAAGAGCCACCGGGGATCTACACTTCGGAGAAGCTGGCCTTCATTCTGGGTTACTCTCAAACCACCACAGACTCTTGTTCCAGATCCTCAGACGCTGATGATATCTTTGACGGTTGTTCTTCGATCTCACGGGTTGTTCAACAATCGACACCCATCTCTCCTATCAGTGAGGAACTGTTTAAGGATACTACCTGCGAAGAGAGTGGGTCTAGAGTGACTACCTGGCGTCGCCAGAAAAGACTGAGGCTTCATCAAGACCGATGTGTTTTATTTGAGAAGATCCATAGGTACTGGAAACTACATATCCATCGCAGATCACTGGACACTGTTGACTTCGAACCTTCACTCGATGCCATACATGAGATTTCTTATGGTGATACGGAATCGCTGTTCCATTGTTTCAAGGACTACAAGTCTGCAATAACTAGGACGACTTCAGAGAAGATGCAAATGGAGTTGGAGATCGTTGTTACGTCGGATCTGATAACCCAGCAAATCCCTTCATACTCCCCTTTGAACAGTTTGAGCTACGAGTGTTTGGAGGAATTGAGACGTGATATCTTTGGAACAGATTACTTGAGTGACCATATTGAAGATCCCGAAAACGATCCCACTCTTCTTCAGTGTCTTGCAGACTGTGAATCAGTGGATTCCATCGACTCTCGTACTAGTGAGGATCAATTTTGTGTGTCTCCCTCATCGGCAAAGTCCATCCCTCAAGCTGACTTTCAACCGCCAACAAGGATCAGCTTGCTTACGCAGTTGTTCAATCCTCCAGAAGATTTCCCCACAGATAGATTCCAACAACAAATTCAGACGCACTAGAATAACAACAGTGGTACTCGATTGGGTGATTCAAATGATGACACATCAACCAGCAACGGTGAATGCTCGAGTGATGCTCCTTCTGCAACTGATAAGAGGCACTTCAGCCATACATCTTCCAAGAGTACGTCGTCTACTTTCTCCACAGTTGCCGTGACAGTCCCTACAATTCGTGGTTCAGATTTCATTTCTTCATTGGTGGAAGCTGTATCCTGTGGTGTGGCAGTTGACCGGGTCTACCATCTGGATGACACTATTACTCAACTGAAGTCTACCGAACCGGGTATTACATCCCTGCTGTTTTATGACTCTGAGCCAATAGCTCAAGGTCCTTCAATCAACTTCCAGGAACATGCAAAGGTGTATCTATATGATGAAGATCGTTGTTTGCAGAGGCAGAACAAGTTTCATGACAAGTCGTACAGATACAAGCAACGATGTTCTATCAACTTGACCAATCCTGTCAGTTTTGTCCCAATGCATGGTACATATGACCATTGTGAAACGATCATGGATACCGATAATATCTTCAGCACTGTTCAGTTATCATGTTCATCTCGGTTGAAACTCCCGTCTTTCTCCACAGTTGCAAAGGACACGCTTGCAGCTTCAAATTCTCAAACTGGGTACGATACAGTTAACTCGATACTCAAGTGCAAGTACAATGAAAACTAGGAGATACAGAGTCGAATTGCTCGCCTTAACGATTCCCTCCCTGTTTCTCAGTTCCTTCAACTTGTCAAGGACGTGGACAACAAGCGTAGGCAGGCTCTCCCCTACTTGTCTTCCACAAGAGACAAGCAGATCAAATCTTACTATGCTTCCCAGATTGCAGATTCCATAGTTACTTGAATTGCTACTATATCGACCTCATAAGTTGTAAATGTATACTGTTCACAAAGGGGTTAGCAGTAAGACGCTGCGTTATGTAGCCCCGATCCGCTGCCTGTTCCGCGAATGCGTTTGGTGCGATGCCTCTAGAAATTTTTAGCCTATAACATCATCATCACAAACGATGAGGTGCAAGTCATAATGCTTAGGTACGTCGTATTGACTGTTTTTCTGCTAAAGTTCAACCAATCAGCGATGGCTCCATTCTTAAAAAAGAAGAAATCACATGCTCGCTCGGTGAATCAGCGTGATGATGGTTCCCGTGAGGCAGGAGCTCCTCAGAAAAAGAGACAGAACAGAGGAAGACAAGAACTGCGTCAAGTTACCAGAACCTCTAGAAGACCTGAAAGAAGACAAGAAGACGATTTACAGGGATCGAATGAGGAAGAAGACAGTGATGAAGAAAGTGATGAGGAGCGGGAACACGATGGCAAGAAAGTGGAAGTTGATAAAAGCAAAGCATATGAGATGCTGTTGAATGCACTCGATAGTGATGAAGATGAGGAGAAAGAAGAGGTTGAAGAACAAAATGATCAAGCCGACGAAGAACAAGAGAATATCATTGATGAATCATCTAGTGGAGAGGAAGATGAAGATGAAGAAGATCCAGAAAATGTCGCAGGTATGGTTGACGAAGAAGCTTCCGCTGCTGAAGAAGATGAGGAAGATGAGGAGAACTTCCTGGGAATCGACTCCGATGACGAAGATCTCTCTGATCCATTCGAATACCACTTTGGCAACTCCTCTGAAGAGTACCTCAAGTCATCTGTTGACGCCCTGAGTGGTAAATCATCACGTTGGAAGAACACCAAGTTCACTACCGATTCACACTCATGCATTGCATCTTACCCACCAATAGATTCTTCCAAAAAGTACGAGAAGCTACCACAAACTCCATCCCTCTCATCATACAAGATCAAACAAAAGGTAAAAGAGGCCTTTACTGAGAAATATGGCGGTGATGATGCCCTTGCAAACCCAGTGTCACAACAGGTGTTTGACCCTATGATGTCCTACAAAGACGTTCTCTTCCCTTACGTTGACTACAAGAATCAGTCCAACTACGTCAAGTTGTACGCTCTTCATGCGTTGAATCACGTGCATAAGACCCGTGACAGAGTTCTCAAGAACACGATGAGATTGAGACTGCAAAACGAGAAGATTGCCAATGGAAAGCTCAAACCGGAAGATGAGAAGGAGTTCCGTGATCAGGGATTCACCAGACCTAAAGTGCTGATTCTTTTGCCATCAAGAAATGACTGTTGGAATGTGATGCAAGAATTCATCGGATTGTGTGGTGTTGAGCAAGTTGAGAACCAGAAGAAGTTCAAGACTCAATTCTATGACGATGCGGAGATCCCAGATACGAAACCAGATGACTTCAGACATCTGTTTGCCGGTAACAGTAACGACTACTTCTGTCTTGGTGTGAAGATGACAAGAAAGTCTATGAAGCTTTACTCCCAGTTCTACCAATCTGACATTATCTTCGCCTCCCCATTGGGTCTTCATACCGTGTTGTCAAACCCAGACAAGAAGAAGCGTCAGACAGATTTCCTCTCCTCCATCGAGATGCTCATTGTGGACAAAGCTCATGCCATCGAGATGCAGAACTGGGATATGATCCTATCCGTATTGAAATACCTCAACAAGGTCCCACAAGAGATGCACGATACCGATTTCTCTCGTGTTCGCATGTGGTCCATTGATGACCAGGCCAAGTACTTCACCCAGACATTGGTGTTCACAGAGTACAACACACCAAACGTCAACAACCTGCTATCAAGATCCTACAACATCTTTGGTAAATACAGATATCGTACCCTTGTTCCAATGAAGGAGAGTGGTATGTACAAAGTTGGTATCAAGATCAAGCAGATCTTCTCCAGATTTGAGAGTGGATCCCCACTGAGTGAGCCGGATGATCGTTTCAACTACTTCAAGTCCGTGATTGTGCCATCGCTTGCCAAGCAGACAACGTATGAGGATGGCCTCTTGTTGTACGTCCCACAGTACACTGACTACATCCGTATCAAGAACTACTTGCACAAGAAGACGAGTTTGCTTTTCTGTGATGTGAACGAGTACTCCAGTCAAAAGGATCTCACAAGGGCCAGAGCTCTGTTCCAGCAGGGACGTATGAAGATCATGTTGTACAGTGAGAGATTGCACCACTACAAGCGTTATAACTTGAAAGGTGTGAAGAACGTCCTGATGTACGGTGTTCCACAGAACCCAGTGTTCTACACAGAAGTTGTCACTTCTATTGCCAGATCTGTATTTGAGGAGATTGCCGATTTCAACATCTCCACAGTGAGAGTGCTGTATTCCAAATGGGATGCACTTGCCCTGGAGAGAGTAGTCGGTTCTGAGAGAGCACCTGTTCTCACACATGGCCAGAATGAGTTCTACGAGTTTAGATGAATGTTTATAGATTTTGAATTGATGGATCATGATTCCAGGTGTCTATATTGTTCAATCCTGCTTAGAGAGGTGTTTCCCCAGATTTTATACCACTTTGAGCGCCTCCGGTGTTCGGGCCCGATGAGATGTGCTGCGCATACCAGTAGACGGACCCGCGCTCGCAACCGTCAGCGTCAGTTGCCCGGGACTTGATTGGCCGATACACCACGGATCGATACATCCGAGGTAGCCCCTAGCGATGAGGGTGCCAGGTTCCAGGTGGCACGTCTGCTGTAACGAGTTCTAGAGTCTAGACTCATCCCGGAGCAAAACAGGTTGGTCCTATGAGTCAACTCGGGTGTTTTAGGTAACCATGAGGTGTCAGTATTATCATATTGGTCTGGCTGATTTCAACATGTTCGTGTTCTTCAGAAGCATTTAGATGAGTTTTCTCACAGAGACTGCTACTAAAAATTCATCGGTAACCGACACGGGCGCGAGTGTTCTCTACCTCTGAAAACAGTATGAGGGTGTGGTGCAAACCATCCCAGTAGTGCAGGCCTGAGCCCGCAATCCCGGAACCATTATCCCGTTAGTAAAGCCCTTTGACAGCGGCAACGACAGACGAACAAATAAGTCTTTGAAAAAGGCCGCTCCATCACCAACAATCTCTAGACAAAACTTTCAAAACACATTCCCAACACCTCTATTCGAGCTGATAGTCGCCTAAACGCACCCGCACTACTCCGCTCTACATCAATATCATCACACAATGTTGAGCGCTCTACGTGGCCGCGTGCTCCCTCGCACAAGGCTTCTCCAGGGCCTCCAGAGACAGAGAGTCCTCCGCTATTCCACTTCCCCAGATGGGTTCCTCTCTACCGCCAACGCCACCTACATTGACGAGATGTACGCTGCCTGGAAGAAAGACCCATCCTCCGTCCATGTCTCGTGGAACGCCTACTTCAAGAACCTTGACGGCAACGTCCCACCAACACAGGCCTTTGCCGCCCCACCAACTCTTGTTCCTACCCCATCCGGTGGTGTCGCATCCGTGATCCCACAGGCCACCGGTGTTCACAGCGAGGACGTCCTTCTCCATTTGAAGGCACAGTTGCTCGTGAGAGCCTACCAGGTCAGAGGCCACTTGAAGGCCAAGATCGACCCTCTCGGAATCTCCTTCGGTGATGACAAGAAGGCACAATTGCCTAAGGAGTTGACCCTCGAGCATTACGGTTTCTCTGATGCCGACATGGACAAGCCAATCCAACTGGGTCCTGGTATTTTGCCTAGATTTGCCAAGGGTAAGGACACCATGACCTTGAGAGAGATCATCAACACGTGTGAGAGATTGTACTGTTCCTCTATCGGTTTCGAGTACATCCACATCCCATCCAGAGAGAAGTGTGACTGGTTGAGAGAAAGAATTGAGATTCCACAGCCTTACCAGTACACTGTTGACCAGAAGAGACAGATCTTGGATCGTCTGGTTTGGGCTACTTCTTTCGAGACCTTCTTGTCCACAAAGTTCCCAAATGACAAGAGATTCGGCTTGGAAGGTGCTGAGGCCGTTATCCCAGGTGTCAAGGCCATGATTGACCGTGCTGTTGAGCTCGGTGCTGAGGACATCATCATGGGTATGCCTCACCGTGGTAGATTGAACATGTTGTCCAACGTTGTCAGAAAGCCAAACGAGTCTATCTTCTCCGAGTTCACAGGATCTAAGGAGATCGATGAAGGTTCCGGTGATGTCAAGTACCACTTGGGTATGAACTTCCAGAGACCAACTACTTCTGGTAAGCACGTCAACTTGTCGCTCGTTGCCAACCCATCTCACTTGGAAGCTGAGGACCCAGTTGTCTTGGGTAGAACTAGAGCCGTCCAGCACTACAAGAACGATGTTGGTATTTTCAACAAGGCCATTGGTATCTTGTTCCACGGTGATGCTGCCTTTGCTGGTCAGGGTGTTGTTTACGAGACCATTGGTTTCTCTGCCTTGCCAGCCTACTCCACAGGTGGTACCATCCATGTCATTGTGAATAACCAGATCGGTTTCACCACTGACCCAAGATTCTCCAGATCTACTCCATACCCATCCGACATTGCCAAGTCCATCAACGCTCCAATCTTCCACGTCAACGCCGATGACGTTGAAGGTCTCACTTTCATTTTCACCTTGGCTGCTGAATGGAGAGCCACTTTCCACTCCGATGTCATCATTGACGTTGTCGGTTACAGAAAATACGGTCACAACGAGACTGACCAGCCATCCTTCACACAACCATTGATGTACAAGAAGATTGCTGAGAAGCAGTCTGTCATTGATGTTTACACCAACAAGTTGATCGAAGAAGGTACCTTCACAAAGGCCGACATCGACGAGCACAAGCAGTGGGTGTGGAACATTTTGGAGGAGTCATTCAGCAAATCCAAGGAGTACAAGCCAACCTCTAGAGAATGGTTGACTACTCCATGGGAGGGTTTCAAATCTCCAAAGGAGTTGGCCACCGAGATCTTGCCACACTTGCCAACCGCTGTGGAAGAGGAGACCTTGAAGCATGTCGGCAATGTCATTTCCAGCTGGCCAGAGAACTTCGAGGTCCACAGAAACTTGAAGAGAATCTTGACACAGCGTAAGAAGGCTGTTGAGTCCGGTGAAGGTATCGATTGGGCCACTGGTGAGGCCTTGGCTTACGGTACCCTTGTTAATGAAGGTTACCACGTCAGAGTCTCCGGTCAGGATGTTGAGAGAGGTACTTTCTCCCAGCGTCATGCTGTTTTGCACGACCAGGCCTCTGAGAATACATACACCCCATTGAAGAACGTTTCTGAGAACCAGGCTGACTTTGTCATCTCCAACTCCTCTTTGTCTGAGTACGGTGTCATGGGTTTCGAGTACGGTTACTCTTTGACCTCCCCAGATGCCTTCGTCCAGTGGGAAGCCCAGTTTGGTGACTTTGCCAACACTGCCCAGGTCATCATTGACCAGTTCATTGCTGCTGGTGAGTCCAAGTGGAAACAGAGATCCGGTTTGGTGTTGACTTTGCCTCACGGTTACGATGGTCAGGGTCCAGAGCACTCTTCCGGAAGAATTGAGAGATACTTGCAACTGACCAACGAGGACCCAAGAGTTTTCCCATCCCCAGAGAAACTTGAGCGTCAGCACCAGGACTGCAACTTCCAGGTTGCCTACCCAACTACCCCAGCCAACTTGTTCCACTTGTACAGAAGACAGATGCACCGTCAGTTCAGAAAGCCATTGGCTATCTTCGTCTCCAAGCAGTTGTTGCGTCACCCATTGGCCAGATCCTCTCTTTCTGAGTTCTCTGGTAACTCCCACTTCCAGTGGATCATCGAGGATGTTGAGTTGGGTAAGTCGATTGGCACCAAGGAGGAGATTAAGCGTGTTGTGTTGATGTCTGGTCAGGTCTACACCGCTTTGCACAAGAAGCGTGCCCAGTTGGAGGACAAGACCACTGCTTTCGTCAAGATTGAGCAGATCCACCCATTCCCATGGGCTCAGCTCCGTGACTCTTTGAACTCCTTCCCTAACGTTGAGGACATTGTCTACTGCCAGGAGGAGCCACTTAACATGGGTGCTTGGTCATTCGTTCAGCCAAGATTACACACTCTTTTGAAGGAGACCGTCCACGCTGGTAAGGATGTTCGTTACGCTGGTAGAGACCCATCTGCATCTGTCGCTGCCGGTTCCAAGGCCATGCACGTTGCTGAAGAGACTGCCTTTGTCAACGACGTCTTCCAGGTCGAGGAATGAATTCCATGAGTCTTGATTGATTCACATTTACATCTCTTTTTTGTTCTGTTCTTGTTTGCTTTTCCTTTGTCATGATCACATCTCAGCACTACACCATATTTATTGAAATATTCTACACGTACGCGTTAATATAACCTATGACGTTCCTTGTAGTACTCCTTCTACTCTTCTCTACTGATAAATAGATATCCCGTATACATGCAAATTCAAGATATTACAAACCAAAAACAGTATATATTAACAAGCAAAGAAGATGCAGAAAGAAAGCAATGAATGGAAGTGAAAGAAGTGAAGGAAAGGGAGAAGCGCAATCAGTCAACCTCCTCCATCTCGGTCTCAGCAACAGCCTCCTCGGATGGGGCAGCGGTTGTGGCCTCTGGTGCAGCAGCCTCCTCATCCTCGTCGATGTTCAAACCAAGAGAGATCAATCTGTTGATTCTGGTGGCGAACTTGGTTGGCTCCTCAAGAGAGAAACCGGAGGTCAATAAGGCAGTCTCGTAGAGCAAAGTGGTCAAGTCCTTGACAGTACGGTCCTGAGCTCCATCAGACTCGACCTTGGACTTCAACTCTCTGATGATCTTGGACTTTGGAGAGATCTCGAAGATCTTCTTGGAAGCCATGTAAGAGGACATGGAGCTGTCACGGAGGGCTTGTGCTTTCATGATTCTCTCCATGTTAGCGGACCAACCGAACTGAGCAGTTCTGATGGCAGCTGGAGCGTCACCAAGCTTGTGGGAGACAACAACCTTCTCGACCTGGTCACCCAAGATCTCCTTCAAGGCCTTAGCAAGGTTCTCGAACTCAGCCTCCTCCTTTTCACGGGCGGCCTTCTCCTCCTCAGTCTCCTCCAACTCGAAGTCCTTGGTGATGTCGACCAACTTCTTGTCCTCGAACTCCTTCAACTGAGAGAAGGCGTACTCGTCAATTGGGTCAACAAGGAACAAGACCTCAAAGTCCTTAGCCTTCAAGACGTCAAGGAATGGAGACTTCTCAACAGCCTTGAGAGACTCACCAGTGATGTAGTAGATGTTCTTCTGGTTCTCCTTCATTCTGGTAACGTAGTCAGACAAAGAGGTGGTCTCCTCACCAGACTTGGTGGAGTTGAATCTCAACAACTTAGCCAAAGCGTTTCTGTTCTGAGAGTCCTCGTGAACACCGAGCTTGATGTTCTTGGAGAAGGCAGAGTAGAACTTCTCGAACTGCTCAGCATCCTCAGCAATCTCGTTGAAGGTCTCGATCAACTTCTTGATGATGTTCTTTCTGATAACCTTCAAGATCTTGTTCTGCTGCAAAGTCTCTCTGGACAAGTTCAATGGCAAGTCCTCAGAGTCGACAACACCCTTAACGAAGGACAACCACTCTGGGATCAACTCCTCGGCGTCGTCAGTGATGAAGACACGACGGACGTACAACTTGATGTTGGACTTCTTCTTCTTGGACTCGAACAAGTCGAATGGAGCTCTCTTTGGAATGAACAAGATGGCCTTGAACTCCAACTGACCCTCGACGGAGAAGTGCTTGACAGCCAATGGATCCTCCCAGTCGTTAGAGATGGACTTGTAGAAGGCGTTGTACTCCTCCTGTGTGACCTCAGATGGGTTTCTGGTCCACAATGGCTTGACCTTGTTCAACTCCTCGAGCTCAGTGACGGTCTCCTTAACCTTCTTGGTCTTCTCCTTCTTCTCCTCCTCCTCATCGACCTCCTCCAACTTTGGCTTCTTGTCATCATCCTCTTCCTTCTTCTCCTCCTCAACCTCTGGGACCTCCTTCTCGACCTCCTTAGTGACAACGAGCTGGATTGGGTAAGAGACGAACTCGGAGTGCTTCTTGATGACCTCCTTGATTCTCTTCTCCTCCAAGTACTCCAACTGGTCCTCCTTCAAGAAGAGTCTGAGCAAAGTACCACGGGTGAGTCTCTCGTTGGACTCGTCGAGGGTGATGGTGAACTTACCACCGGCGTTGGACTCCCAGATGTACTGCTCGTCGTCGTTGTGCTTAGAGATGACCTGGACCTTGTCGGCAACCAAGAACAAAGAGTAGAAACCGACACCGAACTGACCAATCATGGAAACATCGGCACCGGCAGAGAGGGCCTCCATGAACTGCTTAGTACCAGACTTAGCAATGGTACCCAAGTTGTTGACCAAGTCGGCCTTGGTCATACCAATACCGGAGTCTCTGATCTCCAAGACCTTCTCCTCTGGCTTTGGAGTGATTCTGATGAAGAGCTCCTTCTCGGAGTCCAGAACAGATGGGTCAGAGAGGGACTGGTATCTGATCTTGTCAATGGCATCGGAACAGTTAGACACCAACTCTCTAAGGAAGATCTCCTTGTTGGAGTAGACGGTGTTAATGATCAAACTCATCAACTGAGTAATCTCAGCCTGGAACTCGTAAGACTCGCTCTTAGACATTGTGTATGCAGGGGTGATATGTGAAAGGGAAAGTTTTCGATTCTGTGGAAAGGGAAACAAAGGAGAAGTGTCAAGGGGGGAGAGAAGAAGGAACACTAGGGTGGCGCGCTCTTTTTATAAGTGTTGGACGTCGACGTTTTTTCTGCGCGGTATAGGAAATCTAGAAAATTCTATGAGCCCGATGAGGCAGATGCCCTTCGATCTCGCGAGTGTGGAAACTAAAGGAACCCCACAGATCGTGAGCGGATATGGATTAAGGGCTCTGGCCAATTGTGTGTCATGTGGGTGTTTCGAAACTTGTAGAAAAGTCGGCCTATCTGCTCTTCAACGTCTTTCTTCTCAGGGGTTCAAAGGGCCTCTGGGTATTACGGCGTACGTACGTCAGAGCTGAGAGTACCCATCAGTTTCTGTACCAAATGTCTGCCAAATGCACACGGGTCAGCATGGGTGAGATGGAAGTCGATGGATCACGATTCTGAGAGCATGTGGAGATGAGCTATTAGTTGAAGCGCCATCTTCCTTTCTGAGCCTGTGACTGAATAAACTGTTTTTGTTGATATAGTATCTATTATCTATTATCTATTGATAGTGATGAACGTTGATCAATTCGATATTGAAAGCAGTCTTATCTCAGGTACATATGCTTACCTCCAGTAAAACGGAGAGCAGTTTCAGGTTTCAGATCCCAGATCCCTCTCAGTGACTTGCCTGAAAGCCTGCCAGTAGCTATCATGTCACCTAAGTTCTCTTTAGTTTGACTTGTCTATCCGACTTGCAAGAGGGAATTTACTCGTAGTCCTTTCTGTGTAGTCAAGTACCCTGGTCAAAGTGGGAAGCAGACCCTCGTCGGCGGAATAGCAATCCCCACATCGCACATAGCAAACTAAGCAAACTAAGCTAACTACCATGTCATGTCACTGTACGTAGCAAAACGTCAGTCGCATCAATAATCTCATACACTTGGCTTTATCTAATGCTTGCTCCTGAAGGTATATAAGGAACAGGTGTGCTCCTTTTCAACGGATCTTTACTGACTTCATGATACTCAAGAGTCTAACCCCTTTTTCCTTGATCAACCATATCAAGAAGTTCATCCACGTATTAAGCTACCAAACATGTTCAAATCTATCCTGAAACAACCAATTGCTAGACGCACATCCTCCAATGTGTCTCTCAAGCAAGTCACTCTTCAGAGTACACTTATCGCCACCCGTTCTTACTCCATCTTTGACTCCGCTAAGGAGAAACTCCACGAGATCAACCTGAAAGTTGGTAAGGCAGCCGCCAGTGGACTCGAGACCGCCGAAGATGTCACCCATACTGCCCAGGAGAAGGCTGCGAATGTTGCGGAGGCTGTTTCTGAAACCATGGGAGAAGCCACAGAAAGCGCTAAGGAGAAGGCCGACATGGCATCCTCCGACATGAAGGCTAGTATGAAGGAGAAGATGGACGGTATGAAGGAAGATCTCAAGGAGAACACCGGTTATGACGAGAGTCTTGGAGACGCTAAACACCAGGCTAAATAGGACTACGAGGATATGAAACATCAGGCTAAGCAGTCCTACGAAGACGTGAAGCATGAGGTTAAGAAGAACATGTAACTCATGATGCCGGTCATCGACATGGTTTATTCGTAATTCGTAACACTACATATAGTCAAACATCAATATTCATCACAATCGTCATGTATTTTGGAGAAAAGAAAAACAGGATTGATTTCAATCAATCACATATATAATCACAGTAATAAAAGCGTTTGGTTGTGCGAAGAAACAACAACCATACGAACAACGAATTGAAGGGAATAGGGAGAATATGGGAAATATCAATGCGGTGATCGTTTTCAGATATGTTCAGTTTTGTAGTGTTTGTTTCGTAAGATACTCGTTGAAAAGTACAGTCACTGGTGGGAGTGACTTGTCATCCTGGACCTAACTCTTCACCTAATTTGTAGATCTGTTCTCTTCCTCCTCAATATCGTCATCATCATCTTCAATAGCGGATGATGCCAAACAACTCTTGAAGATTGAGTTTGATCTGACTTTGATGATTGGTCTCATAGCTGGAGAAGCTGCACTGGTGTTGGAATTCACCGATTCTCTCCTTAGGACATATCTCTCAGAAACTGCTTGTTGTTGAACGTTGTTGAGTAGGACAGATGGTGGGTTGTAAGAGAATGAGTTTGAACGCATGAAATGATCTCCGGAAAGGAACGACATGGACCCAACAGAAGTTTGGGAGGATGCGGAGAAAGAGCGTTCTGATTTGCGACGGTGGTGGGATGGTGTTTGGTGTAAAGAGTGTGAATGGCGCTTGTAACGCTAAGGGGTGGAGGACATATATGTGTTTTTGGTGGACTCTTTGATATCCATGAGTGCAGAGGTAGATTTGGAGCGACCTTCTAGCTCATCGATACGGTTCCAGATCTCGCACTCGGTGCGTGATGGGAGAAGAATGCTCAACTCAGCAAGACTCAGTTCACGTTTGCGACGAGCCAATAGCAGTTCATCCTCCTCTGCAGTCCAGTACTTGGAGTTAATGGATGATCTGGCGGTGGTCACGGAGGTGAGATGGCTTGTTGACATGGATGGGAGATCCTCGTTAGAAGACAACGAGTTCACCGATGAAGAGAGTGGATCTGTTGCCTGTTCATCGTGTCTTCTGACATTGCCGTTGGATGTGAAGGTCCATTGCTGATAGTGTGGCACGGAGATCGGCTTAGTGGAAGAGACACCGGATGTTGATGTGGTGAAGTTGTTGCCCACTGGTGGTGGTGGGGATACCGATGGGGACGTGGAAATCTCCTTGTACTGTGCGCTCGGGGTAGATCCGGAACCGACGCTTGAGGCGGTTGGTGTGGAGGAAGTTGACGACAGAGGCAACGAGGAGATGCTTGCTGGTGTGGAGGACTTGAGAGATCCGGAGCGAAGACGTCTCCAACGGAACTGACAGGCGTTTGGTGTTCTGCTGGAGAAATGGGATGCGATTTCCTTCCACCCAAGCTTCTGCTGTTCTTTGAGATGGCGCAGTAACAAGTCGTCCTGAGGGTCCCACGACGAAGGAGTGCGAGAGAACACACGGGTCACTTTTTGGTCAGCAGTCTTCGGTATCTCTGCCATGTTGGATGTACTGCTTGTGTTCTGTGATTAGTCTTTTGCGTGTCACAGCGCTGTTGCGTATCAGTGTCAAGGACGGGGATTCGCTGGTGTGGGTGTCAAAAAGGGGGGAGGGAAATTGATAAGAACAGGTAGTCTGTTCTCAAAAGGTGTTGCAAACTGCTGAGAGAAGTATGTATCGACGTGTGTGAAGTAGTACCTGACTTGACTTCAACCTTCTGTCTGGATATATCACTAACTCAATGGGATGTGTAGACACAAAATATGAAACGTTGCGGGCGGGATGGGTGCGCAGTCGATAAGGCGATGAGCTGGGGTGACAATGACAGACGTCAAATGATCGAGTGCTATCGCTGGAGTTGGAAGCAGATTATGCGTGTGGCGTAGCTGGTTTAGCGAAGGAATGTTCGAGGGATATTCTTCTCTCTGTAAACGGGTTGAGCAGCTCTGAGTTGTGTCTCCAAGAAGGGACAATGGAGTGTTGTGGGTGGGCGATGAGTTTCCAGATTGCGCACTCGACGTCGACGGTCATCGGGGGGAAATCGCGCGCCCACGGCCTCTTGTGATGTGAGCTGTCGTCCTTTGTCGCGAATTACCTTGCGAATCGCCCGTCTGTCAATACGTCACGGATCAGACCACGAGCCGCGGGGCATCGAGCCAGCCGGCCAATCATCGAGCCGTATCCGCCCCAGCGATCGGCACACACGCCATATTGGGAACTTTACTGATACGGACTCCTCTCCATCTCATCGCGCACTCTACTCCACAAATTGCGCACCTGGGTACTACTCCTGTGCCGTCGTTATCATCTACAGTTCTTGATTATATGGTACTATCTTTGCTGTCAAGATTCCCAGACTAGAGATAAGCCCTTCTCTATATAATTCACAAATCACCATTCTCTTCGATGATCGAACTGATCAGCTCGGATATATACTGTGTGTCCCGTGTAGATTACAAGGGACCAAGACTCAAGTGGGGGCCATTGTTGTACTATGCCCGAATCGTAAATCGGCAGCTCCACCGTTTCTCCAAGATCTCGTTTCCAAATCCAAAATCCACCTGATGTAGATACCAGATATGTAACCATACACCTTGAAGATCGATAGCAAAGACGAGCACTCTGAACCGCCTGAAGTTCCAATAAACATTCATAGAATGAGATAGACACCATTCTGATTAATCAACCTTCCAGTGTGTCTCGGGTGTTTGCTCACTGAACAGCTCCAAGGTGTAAAGACACAGTGTACTAAGCATGTTGATCCAGTTCCAGAACAACCATGGGTTAACAATGATCTCACTTTGAGCTCTTCTTGCAACTTGATCCTGTGGGATCCACCATCCCCAAATACACATCTCACTAGCAAGTTCGTTGGAGTACTGCATCATGAGGTGGGTGTACACTGCAATGACAATACATGGTGCAAAGGCATAGATGATTTTCATGCTTCGTGTGGACGGTTGTGGAGATCTCAAAGCTGGGATGATCCTCGTAGCAGAGTAGAAAACGGAAACACGGAAGGCCAAGTTTGAGAGAACAGGTGGTGTGATGGTCTTGGAGGCAGCAATCAAAAACTCGATGACGGCTTGGAATGCCACTGGAACGTTCAGTGTCAGCGTGGACAGTAGTTGTGTCAACGAGTCAGTGAGGATCAAAGGTAAGTGGTGGACTTCACCCTTCAGCTGGTTGGTAGCGGTGGAGATCAGCAGACTGATTTCGTCAGATGCGAGATTGGCCAACTCTGGGAATGTTTCGTAAATGCATTTGACGATGTAGGCGAATAGCAAAGAACTCTCGATAGTCGAACCCTTAGTGGATATCATCCCATAGAGGCCCAATCCACAGCAGAAGGTCAAGATAGCTCCAATGAGGGAAGCCGATAAGGAGCTAATCTCGATAGATGAGCTGTAAATTCTGTAGAGAAAGTACAAAGATGTAGTGATAATACCTCCAGAAGTCAAGAGAGACACTATTACCCAGCTTTCAGACTTGTGTACCTTCAACCATCTGAACGTGTGTCCAATCGATTGGATTGCCAAAATCGTGCAAAGTCCTTCCAACAAAGTGAACAGTGGTGTTGAGTTCTCGATTGCGATTCTCCATGGTTTCATCACAAATTGATAGAAGATTAGGTGATCCTCCTTGAGAACCGAAGTGGGATTGTTGTTGAAAACACTGAGGAACATTGTGAGGAGTGAAGGGATGAACAAGTGTTGTGAAAAGTAGGCGATCTTCATGAGCACACTTTTGTACAGGATAAATCGTAAAAGTGTCAGTATGAAGTAAATGACAAACAGTGTCGCTGTGAATGCCAATCCACAATGTACCCCTCCAACTTGAAACGAAATCGGTACTGTTAAGACGATAAGGAGAAGATACAGCGTAGTGAACAAGACGCGTATCGTCGACCATAGTTTCTTCGCCAGTGAGGTACCTCCACGCCGTGATGTATCCATCTGTTGATGTTGTAGTTGACTGATCGATGTACGAGAAGACTTTCGAGACAGGTTAACAGGTGTTTTATCAGTTACCATGATGAATGTGTACTTTTTTGCTTGAATGTATGAGTGTGAAACGGAGGTGAGTTCCGATGTGCTGTGTATGCTGTTTCGTTATTGTTTGGCAAAAACAAGTATGATGAAAGCTGAAATATATGTTGGTCGATTTAATAGTCGTAATCCTTTGGCTCTCAATGTCCTTGAATGTTGGTAATGATCACTAAGGAGAATGGGAACGATAGTTAGATGCCAACGAAAATGAATCTGCTGTCGTGTGCGAAGAAACTCAATGAGGTTGTATGAGGTGAAGCTGCTGTAGTAGAGGTGCAAAATCGAATTTGCTTGCTTTCTCGTATGTCAGATGTTTCTCTCAATTCTGATTATCGTATCTTAGAGCAGTGACAGCCAGCTTTTATCTCACTTTTTGTTATGAGGCGGCACGATAATTCGATTTCTGAATTTTGGATAACCTCCTCTGAACTTTTTTTTTCTCCAAAAAAAAAAAAAAAAAAAAAGCTGTAGACTGCATCTGAGAGTGTGTCACCAATGGATTATACAGGAATCTCTAGTCTCTACACGCTCTGTCTTGATTAAATTAACTTTTGGGTATTAAAGCGATTAGTTATAAGATCAAGTTCGAGATAAAGTGAAAAGCAGAAGATCATATTGGTCTTCGGCTCGAGAAAATATGCAAATGCTTCGAGGGTGTCATGAATGCACTGGTAATGAAACCGTTGATGATAGGAAGATCAGAAGACGAAGGCGTATTTGGACTTAGCTCTGATCTTCTTACCAAACTTAAAGAACAAGAATGGCACAGGCACGAGAGCAAATCCGACACATCCAAGAAGCAAACCGGCCCAGTTGATACCCATCTTTGTGAACATCTGTGTGGCGAACAGTGGGAAGGCACAGGCAGCAGAAGATCTGAGGAAAGTGTTACCAGCAAGTGCAGAGGCGGCAAACACCAAGTAACAGTCGATGATGTAGTTGATCGAGGCATTGAAGATGGTGATCAAACCAAATCCGATAAACACACCAGAGGCAGTTGGGGCCATCCAGTGACACTTCTCTGGGTAGTTACCAGTCCATGTCAACCAAATCATACCAACAGGGAAGGTGATGGATCCGGCAAACAATGGGTAAAGACGAGATTCTGCAGGTGGTTTACCTCCATTAGCCTTGAGATCTCTGATGTACCAGCCTTCGCAAAGAATACAGTACAGACCACCAGAGATCTGACCAATGACCAAACCGAAGTATGGCAAGAAGGCAACACCACCGGTCATGCCATACTTACCCACAAAGATCAATGGGTAGGCAGACAACAACAAGTAGAGAATACCATAGATAAAGGCATTGTAGAAAGAAATCAGGAACAAGATTGGCTCAGTGAAGACCATAATCAAAGGTCTGGTGATGTTCTTCTCCACGATATCCTTCACAGAAAGCTGGAACTCATCATGTGGGGCGTGAATTAGCCAGTTACCAGTACGCTGCTTGATTTCACGAGCCTTGTTGACCAAGATGATTGGGTGGTGAGTCTCTTCGTAAAACAAAACCAAAAGAACAAGTCCGAAAGCACCAAAGATACCAGTGATATACTCAGTCCAACGCCAGTTCAAGTTTGAGTTGACGATGAAAGAACCGGCAATTGGGGCACACAATGGGATACAGAACACAGACATGGAGAAGATAGTGATTGGCTTACCTCTCTCCATCGGTCCAAACAGATCGGCAAATGAAGCAGGAACGACAACCAGTGGAGCAGCACCAATGATACCACCAAAGGCACGACACAACATGACGGTCTGGACATCCTTAGCAGTGGCAGTAGCGAATGCAAAGATAACGAAACCGGTACAAGAGAGAAGCAACACTGGTCTTCTACCGAACAACTCCGACAATGGGGCCCAAACAACTGGACCTGTAGCGAAACCAAGGACATAGAGAGAAATGGACAAGGTAGCAGTGACTGTACCAATGTTGAACTCAGCGGCAACTTCTGGGATACCTGGAGAGAACACAGAGGAACCAAAGGCGACGGCAGCAGTGTTAAGACCGATACATGCACATGTGTAGATCTTTTTAGTGAGAGGCCAGTTGTGTGGGTGTAGCGGGTCATCAGGGCCGTTGAAGGACACAGTGTATGGTTCTGGATCTGGAAATTCCTTAGGAATCACCTTATCGAGGCCCATCGGAGGCATTGGTTTGCCATAGGCGGCATCGGCCTCTGCGGGTGTTGAAGCACCAGTCAAGGCACGCGACAACTGACGGGAAGCTGCTGTGTTGGTATCTGCACGCTCAAGGTCATCAGCAAAGAGCGCCTCGTCTTCTTGCGCCTCGAGGTCAGCATCGTGAAGCTGTTCTGGCTGGCGAGCGATGCCAGAGCTCTGTGCAGAGCTGTGATCTGAAAGACTCGAGTTGGATCCCTCGGTCTTCGGGAGAGTAGAGTCGTTTGAGTTTTCCTCAATTTGGCTCATGGTTGCAGTGTCGGAACTTGTGTTTTCAGCTATGATGTGAAAGAAAGAGATTGTAACTCCAAATCGAGATTAGTCTGTGTGACACCAGTTGAATGCAATTAAGATCTTTTGGGCACTGAGAAAATATTAACGCTGCGGAGATGACCTGAATTGCGAGAGACAGAGATGAGGGGAGCTATATATGTGGGCACCTTCTTTCTTTTTATATGGCACGGCCGATGGTTACGAGGTCGAAGAAAAAATTACTAATTTCCCCGAAGCTTTGCAGCTTCGTATTCCCGAAAATGCAAACAACGCCGAAACTGTTGACATGTAAGCGATGGATGCTGTTGAACACTGATCGTTTCCAGACTTATATTCCTGATGATAGTTCACTGAGGTATATCCTCTACCACTGAAGTCACTCCTATGTTATATCATTGGACTCAGATGAATTGATGGCCTTTCAAGTTGTGCAAGCCTTGGGCATCGGATAATGGAACCGGCGGACACGGCGGAATTAACCATGACATAATTCCTACAGAATTTTGTAGATCGTACACTACGCTTTACTAATCTATAAAGGAGTCTTCTAGAAATCTGAACCCATCGGAGTTTGCGGTGCAATATTCTGCACTAACTCTAGACCTGGAAACGTCATTGCAAGTGCCCAGGTCCAGACGCCTCCTTGCTCGATGGTATACGAATATAGTCATTGAGATCGCTTTCAAGTAGCAACAGCAAGGCACCGAGCAGTGCAATTCTTGATGGAAAAAGAGCTTTCTTTCACGATGGCCATTGGCTACCTCTATAGGATCTTCCCTCAATCAAGTTGCTATAGATCGAGGTTTTTAGGAACTGAGAGAGTGTTTTCTCAAGCTCATCTGTCTTAACTACAGCTGCGCACGTATGCCCAGAATTTTCCAAGAACCCTCTTCGTCCGTTATCCGTCAAACTGTACCTCATCCGCCGCTTCGATCGCCCAAACCTGGAGGCCGTAAAAGACCGAAATAATATGATTCGCTTTATGATACCATTGTCGTCATTAGAGTAAAACATTCACTCGAAGGTCTACGACTTCTAGTATCTACCAATCATGCCCAGGCTTCGCTCATGTGTGCAGCGAAATATCGGTCCAACGTATGTCACAAACAACCGCCACCGTTGTCCATCAACGGGAATAACGGGGAGTTATTCGAATTAGGAAATTTCCCACCGTTATTGCCGTAAAGTCCGTGCCGTTGGTAGCCGAGATAAATTGATCGACTCATCGACACACACAGGCTCAAGAAATCTAGGAAATTCACACAGCTTGAATAGAGTACAGTCCAACGTACAAAACACAAGTCTGACTTGAAAACAAAGGTTGATGTATAGTTTATGCATAGATATAATATGAAACAGAAGCAAAGAGGAAAACAATAAAATTACATAGTTGATCATTAAGCAGATTGTCCGGATCTTGGAGCCCAAATGTTGGCATTGCCTTCCATACCAAGGTTCAAGTTGTTCAGACTTTCAGTGATATCCTGTTCGTTGGCACCCTGTTGAGATGAAGCGGATCCAGCTCCGGTACTAACGATCCCTGGAGGGTAGCTACCATCATCCCATTGGCCTGGCTGTAAGTTGAATCTAGCCATAGAGTCCAATCCTGGAGTTGTAGGCTGAGAGTGGATGCCATGATGAGATGACACAACCTATGGAGACAGTTGGGTCTGTTGGTGAGTTGGAGGGTAGTATCCAGCACTTGGACCAGAAGGAATCTGGTTGTACATGTTTGGAATGGTACGTGTAGGAGTTGGATTGTTTCTCAGGAGAGCAGCTGATGACAAACCATTGTTAGTAGTCTGCATACCAACAGTGAAGTTTGGAGGAACTCTGTTGGATGCCTGCTGTGGAACTGCACTGGTCTGAGATCTGAACCTTTGGCCCTGGGATGGGTTCTGAGACTGGTTCAGCAATGGGATAGAAGAGTGAGACTGACTTCTCAAAATTGGAGAAGGGTCATGGATGAGGGTTCTTCTTCTAATCAAGATCAAATTGTTGTCCAAGATCTCAACTAGCCCCAAGAACTGAACCAGAATGGAGATGATTCTCTTGTGGTTCTGTGTCAAAGTAGCTGGATATGCAATCTCGTTGTACATCTTGTCTTTGTCATCCCTGAAGAACAACAATTGAGAGTAGTACTCCAAGGTCTCAGGGTCATTGAAATCCACTTGGGATGGTGGGGTTGGCAAGTTGCTGGAGTAAGGAATTGGAGCATAGAATCTCTCTGAAGCGGTATGCTGGGGTTGCAAAGGCTGGTCAACGACAACACCTGCAGAGGCAATTGGAGTTGATCCAATTGGCTTAGTACCGGATGGTGCGGATGCAATGCTGATCATAGATGCCAAAGAAGCGTTGGAAGTAGAGCGATGCTGTTCCTCCAATTGGCCTCTCTTCTCACGCTTCTCGCGTTCAATGCGTTCTCTCTCAGCCAACGGCAGCATCTTCTTGTACTCCACTCTCAACTTTCTGCCTCCAATCTCACGTCCATTCAACTGGTTGACAACAGTGGTAGTCTCATCCTTGGTGGTGAAGTTTGCGAATGCCAAACCTCTGAACACACCATTGTCAAAATGGTAGTTGAAAGCGTAAGGCAAAGGAAGGTTCAGCTTCTCCATAACATCCATGAGTTGTTCTTTCTTGATAGCGAATGGGATGTTCTTGATAACAATAGCGGTTGGGATTAGTTCATCGTCGTTTTCGTTTTCGTTTTCGTCATTATCATTAGAGTCATTATTATCGTTGTTTCTGATCTCGTCTGTATCATGGTCATTGGAGCTTGTTGAAGGGGCATGAGAAAACTGGTCGTGAATCGGGGACTTGGACACGGAAGGTGCCAGGTTGTTGTTGTTGTTGTTGTTGTTGTTGTTGTTGTTGTCCTTCAAGTTGTTTGAGTAGCTAGAGCCCTCAGGTGGGATGATTGACGAGGATGGAGAAACACGGGAGGACTGTGAGTCAATGGAAGCTTGCATTGACTGGGACATGTTCATGTTCTGAGCGGCACCCATCTGCTGTTGCATCTGCTGTTGCTGCTGCTGCTGTTGCTGATGTTGTTGTGGCTGGTAGTTCATTTGCTGCTGTCTTCCGTCGTAGTTGTTCGATGGAGCATTCAAATTGTTGCCATAAGAGTTGACAAAGTTTTGATTTTCAACAGATGAAGTGGAGTTGGTGACCTGGGCCTGCTGCTCAATCCATGGAGTCACGTTGAGCCCAGAGTTCTGGTGCCAGTTGGAGTTCATGTGGTACTGGACCTGGTGCTGCTGAGCCTGATGGTGCTGCTGCTGCGGTGGATGTTGCTGTGGCTGGACGCCGTGCTGCATGTGCTGTGAAGGTTGTTGCTGGCCATAGTATTGTGCCTGGTTGTATCTACCGTTGGATGCACCTCCGTAGGAAGATAATGCATAGCCAGACTGAACGGATGACATTGAGGAGACGGAAGCGCGTCTGATGTCCTGGTCAAAGTTAGCCGGCATAGTGTTGTTGTTGTTATTGTTTGGTGTAGCAGAGAACTGTCTCAAATCCATGGTGGCAATTCAAAACTGGGTGTAAAAAGTTGAGTGGGTCGTTAAATATAGTCGTTAAGCTGTCGTAAGCTGTCGTGAGCCTCGTGAAGGGATGAATATAATATAAGAAGAATGATCAACACGCCTTGCCTTTACTGTTCCTGCGCTCTATAAGCATGGAAGTTCAGAGGTGGAGTGAGTGGATTAGAACCGGTCAAAAGCTCTTGAGCGGTTAGAGGTGATCAATTGTTCGAGGAAATCAGCACACTTCACTGGGGAGATCAGATAAGGCAGCTAGCTGTGATGCGATGGGTTCAATTCCTCTTAACGTGGCAGCTGTGGATGCGTCGCTAAGGCAGTTGGTCCTGTTTGGCCTTCTCTTGGGGAACTGAGTGGTGGATTGTCTTTGTTGTGGTACTCGCCGCCCACTCAAATTTTTCTACGCGAGCTCATAGCCAAATTTCATGGGCGCGCCAGGTGGCTCTCCGCCACTGAACGAATGGGAAACGAGAAAAAGTAAGCGGTAGGGCCACTCCGAAGCGACTGAGATCAGTGGGTCATCTCGAGCTAGGGGCTATACAGAGAGTTGTATAACTCCAAATATTCTTCCAAGAGTTCTCTATAAGATGATAAGATAGCATTAAAAAATGATTCATACTATTTTTTCTGTTAAATAATGACCAGGCCTTTGATAGTAAGCTGTTGAATCACGCATACTGACCTTCAGGGACCTTAGAACGTACAACGCAGCCACAACCCCATTGATAAAAATCACTCGAAAACTGGACAAACGTACTTCATCGATATGAGTCACCGTCCACTTGAACACATTCAAGTAGTAGTAAATGAGGACAATATTCCTCTCGGCCATAGCATCAACCTATGGGTTACCCTACCCTGTCATATCGCTCGTGAGTCGTCCCCATCGCCAAACTGGACACCAAGAATCGCGACACGAGCACGTACGTGTTAAATTCGCTGGCGCCGACCAGTGAACATCCACCCAGATGAGCCAAATCAATCAAGAGTGTAACTCATCTTAATTTAACACAACCCATCAAAATGGTAAGTGCATATACAGGAACTTGATGGTATCAAAAATCAAAAACTAACAGGCGTTCTCGTCTCAGTCCGCAGCCCCAGGTGGTCAGAGAACCGATTTGAAGCGTCGTAACAACGCTAAGGCCAAAGCTCAGGCTCAGGCTCAGACCCCAACTTCCACAAGATCTGCCGGCTTCGGTGGTTCCTCTGCCTCTTTGTTGAAGCTCTACACTGATGAGGCTCAGGGTCTCAGAGTTGACCCACTCGTTGTTCTCTTCCTCGCTGTTGGTTTCATCTTCTCCGTCATCGCTTTGCACGTCCTTGCCAAGTTGACTGGCAAGTTGATCGGTTGAGCAGGTCCTCATCAAAAAGAATGGAAAAATATGAAAAGTTGGTTTTGTTTGCCATACATGTCTGGCGAATGTGTACATTATTGATACAAGCTGCAGTTGCTTACGTTTTGTTACTTGTATTTGCTACACGTCTTACTCATCGTAGAAGGACCTTCTCGTTTCTGGGTATCTATTTACATGGTGGGTTTTCTTTACACGATGGTGATTCTTCAGAGATCTTTGAGAAGAACATCCACAACCTCAGAGAGGTGGTCCTTGTGGACTAAATGCTTCTCGATATTGCCCTCTTTCTTTACGGTCCACTGGTACTCCGCTGCCTTCTCCTCCATTAGAGCCTCGTAGTCGTAGGTCTCTTTCTCATTCCATCTCTTTCCACGTACCTCAAGCTCAACAAGAGGCCAGTTCTTGCCCACAACACCAATGATAGGGATTCCGTGCATTCTTGCGCTGCTCATCTTCACTCCGAACCCAACTTTATCTCTCTTGTCTTCCATGATCCTCTGTGGTCCCAATATCTTCTTAAACTCTTCACTGTACTCTGGATTGACCTTTGGTGCTTCCACAAGAGCGATTGTGTATGGTGCAATGCTGGATGGCCATACAAGCCCCTCAGTGTCCCTAGTCATCTCAGCGACAGCTGCAACAATACGACTCACCCCGATACCGTAACAACCCATTTCAAATGTCACCTGTCTGTTATCGGCTGAGGCGAATTTGGCTCCCATAGGTTCTGAGTATCTTTTTCCAAGATAGAACGTGTGTCCGACTTCAATGGCATTCATTGAGTGTAGTTTACCCTCACCACACTCATCGCAATATTCACCTTCAACGGCTTCAACAAGACAAGCATCAGTAATCAGCGTGAAGTTGTTCTTCTGGAATGTAGAGAATGGGAAGTCTGGGAGATCTGTGCGATCGTTGATACGAGAGTCCATGACACGCACAAACTTCTTCAAGATCATCTCATCCTCATCGCCCTGGAACATCTCAATGACCTTCTCCGCAGGGAGTGACAAGGTGGAAACATCAAGATCTTCAATCTCACTCTTCAAGAAGTTTGGAACAAACTCCCTTCCCTTTGGATAGTAGGCGGCAACCAAAGTGTCTCGATCAGTGGTAAGCCCGTACTTTACATCGGCAAACTCTGCATACACGCCATCTTCAGGTAGTGCCACGGTCTTCTCCACGTTGGACACATAAGAGCAGTTATCACATTTGAAGAGTGTGTCTTCTCCGTTTTGGTGTACAAAGTGCCACTCGTGACTCAAGTTACCACCGATATCACCACTGTCTGCCACAGCTCTCTCAAAGGGGACCTTGAGATCCTGGAAGATCTTCAGATATGCACCGTTGACCTTGTTGAACATCTCTAGGGCTCCTTCCTGGTCTTTATCAAAAGAGTAGGCGTCTTTCATCAAGAACTCTCTGCCTCTTAACAGACCACCCCTTGGTCTCTTTTCAAATCTGTACTTTCTAGTCATTTGGTAAGTGAGCACCGGTAGACTCTTATATGTGACGCCAGCCATTCTCAACAACTCGGTGATCTCTTCCTCATGAGTTGGCGCAAGACAGAAATCTTCATTATCCTTATCATTGATCTTCATCTTGAACAGCTCTGTATTGCCCCATCTCCCCGTCTTCTCCCAAAGGGCACGGCCACTGATTGTGGAAAGCTCGAACTCTTCACCGCCAATCTCATTCATACGTTGACGAATAATAGCCTCCACATTTCGGAGGACTCGTAATCCCAAAGGAAGCCAGTGTACTGTCCCTGCTGATGGTTGATGAACATAACCAAGATCCTGTAGAAGAACATGGGTTGGGATGTTTCCCACTGGTGGTTTGTGGAGTGGTTTCTTTGCAAAAATGTGATGCGTCGAGAGTGTGGAGTGTCTTCGGAGACTTGCTGCTCTTCGTGCAAACATTGGTATGATGTTCTTGGGTATAATAACAGATCAAAGTTGAAGATATACTGGTCTTGCTTTCTCAAATGAGAATATCGATATGCTTATAGAGATTGAATGAAAGTTCCATTCATCGGTTGGCTCTGCTCATGATTCGACCGAGGGTTTCTGACTAAGCAAACGCGCTTTGCTGACGTAAAAATTTTGAGAAGCGATAATTCGACCGGCCGGAACACCAACAACCCTCAGGAAGGGTTTGCAAAGACGCGTCATACACACGTAGACAAGTAGCAGGACAAAATCAGTCAAGCTGTCAATTGCTGCCCGAATTCAGCTAAATTGAGGTTTCTGTCCGGCTCTCCCATATTGGCACGGCGGCTCGCAACTGGCTTCACTGAACTCGGAAGCGCCCGCGGGATCAAAACACCTCGAACAACCTGGTAGCACCACGATGGAACCCAACCAGAGTCAAACGATAGGATCACAAGACACAGACATGTCAATCTCTGGAACACCCAATCCATCATCGGACGACAAGTTAACTTCGTTGTCATCTTCACAGAGCGGCACGGAGACGCCCACACCCAGCGATAAAGAGGCCAAACCACGAAAGAGAAGGTCCATCCTTAGATCACTTGTGATCCCAGATAACACCGAATACGACGGGTTGTTGGAGAGGGCTGAAAAAGAAGCCGAGCTGGATGTTCATCGAAGTCTGCGAAAGCGTGACCTGAGCCGAATGCCCTCTTATAACCTGGACCGCCTCTCTTCTGCTCGATAGACCAAATCCCTCTCGAGGTCTTCAACTCCGGATACAAAAGAAAGCCCCAGTGGAACAAGGACAACAAGGAGAAGAAATATGGCATCTGTTGAGGTAGCTGAGAAACTCACCTTGTTTGATGCCAACCCGAACGTTATTGTGGAGAATGATAAGGGCAAGTACCAGATCAAGATCAAGTATGCAAAGTCAAAGTTGTTTCAGTTCAGAGAACCCTCACCATTACTAAAAACCGATGTGCTCGATATCAAAGACCACGAGATGGATGACTTCAATGTTAACGAGGAAGAAGATCTAGACGATGTGGAGTCAGAGGATGAGTTGCTGTACAGAGGTGCCTTACCGAAATCCGAAGCTGTCAACAACTTGACGATACCCACAAAGGCTGACAGGGTACTCTTCAAAAAGCTCTTGAAGAAATCGGAACCTGACAGACTCAGAAACAACACTGTGATACTGGATCAGTCCTTCGGCGAAGATCCGTTCTCTCAATCCTCCAGGATCAGGTTCATCCAGTTTCGAGACTATGAGATTCAGACATGGTACACTGCTCCATACCCTGAGGAGTACAGTAGGAACAAAATGCTCTACATTTGTGAGCACTGCTTGAAGTACATGTCCTCCAAGTACATCCTTCACAGACACAAGCTCAAGTGTGATCTGTTTCACCCACCAGGAACGGAAATCTACAGGCACGGTGACAATGCTATATTTGAGATTGATGGCCGCAAAAGCGTGATCTACTGCCAGAACTTATGTCTCCTTGCCAAGTTGTTCTTAAACTCCAAGACTTTGTACTATGATGTTGAACCATTCATGTTTTACGTCCTCACAGAGATTGACCCGATCACGAAGCATCATCATTTTGTTGGATACTTCTCCAAGGAAAAACTCAACTCCACCAACTACAATGTCAGTTGTATCCTGACACTACCCATCTATCAGAGAAAGGGTTATGGAAACCTCTTGATGGACTTCTCATATCTCTTGACTAGACGTGAGTTCAAACAAGGGACACCAGAGAAACCTTTGAGCGACATGGGACTTTTGAGTTATCGAAACTATTGGAAAATTCACATTGCATATGCCCTCAAGCAACTATATCAGAAATCGTTGGACTATTTGGATGTTGATCAGTTCAGTGTCTCCGTGAACCAACTGGCAAATATGACTGGTATGATCCCATCTGACGTTGTTGTTGGACTTGAACAATGTGATGCATTGGTACGAAACCCAGCCACTGGTAAGTACGCTATATCCATTGACCTTGCCAAATTGGATGAGATCATAACGAAATGGGAGTCCAAGAACTATGTAAACCTAGAACCAGATGCCCTGTTGTGGAAACCAATGATCTTTGGACCTTCATGTGGGATCAACCAAGTGGGTCCATCTACTGTGGAGACGACATCCAAGTAGCAAGAGACAGTTGTTGATGGCATCGAGGTAAAGACAGATCCCATGAAGACCAGTATCCAACTACTCGCCAACTTCTTGAAAGATGATATCCAAGACTCGAGAGACATTGAGTCCCAGACCATTGGAGAGATTTTCGATGAGAGTTTGGCTGATGAAGAAGAGGAGCTAAGTGCGGATGAAAATAATGCTTCTGGTGGAGCCAGTATGAAGGGATATGTGGTATGCTATCCAGGTATGGAGTTGAACAAAGTCAAGCCCCCTAAAAGGACGATCATTATGGACGATGAAGACGATGATGAGGAGGAAGCCGACTTCGATGAACCTGTGGCTACTAATAAGAGTGAGTATGGAGATGTGGAAAATGTTTACAAGTCACCGATCAAGGTGAAGACATCCGGTAGGCCAAGAGGAAGACCAAGGGGAAGGCCAAGGAAAACCCCTGTCATGAGTGTCTCGACGATTGAGTTGAGCACTGACGACACTTCAGCAGGTGAGGATGGGAATGATGGGAATGAGAGTTCAGGACTGTACAGGTATGTTAACGCTAAGGAAGACCTGTATGACGAAGATGAAGCGGATGGTGATGGTTCTGATACAAGTTACGGAGAGGATGCCAAACTCAACGCACTGGCAGTCAAGGCTCATCAATCAAGAACCAGTCAACGCATCAAGTCTCGGAATCTCACCCAGATGCAGACTAGAAGAAGTCTGAGATCCAACTACAGAACGCAACGGTGAATAGTAGAATTCTGAAGAAATGAACTCCGGCTCTCTAATCAGCTCAAGACTATACTTTGCTCGGCAAGCCGCAAAAATGATCTGTAGACTGTACGAGTTATAGTTGACAGGGATCGGCGATGAAATCCTTCCCAAAGCCGCGCCTATGTATGATGACTTCTGTTGTGTGTACCTTTCACTGTTTTGGGAAACCGGGGAAAGCAACTCAGGGTCTTACTGGATACAGAGGTGTTTTCATACATCAAGCAATCAAGAGAGACATCTATACTGGATAGTACAAATAGAGTGCTTCCATCGATTCGAATCTCCCGCAATCTCTTTTCTTTTTCGATTCCTCTGCATCGATCTAGATTCTCGATCCCAGGCGTACACGGTACGACCTCTCACATTTTTTACGCGCCTCGTTTCTTTGTTTGCGTGTAATTTCCCTGCCTCATACGGGAACTCGGGAACCTTCAACTTCTGTCGCGTACACCTCAGCTGCCTCAACTTTTATAGCCTCAACTTCGCAGTTCTTCTTGCCCCAGCAACTCATTGAGAACGCACATCCAACAGTGTGTATCAGCTGAAAATCATACGCCGTCCACTATGGCTGAATTCGTTGACAATGACCTTCTATACTCCTCGTTGGACGACCCTCGCAGGAACGGGTTTGGATTGAAGAACACATCACTTTCGGTGCTCAACCAAAAGAAGACCCACAAGACACAGACCTAGAAGAAGCTGGAGCAATATAACAAGCAGAACAGACTCACGGCGTCCATGAATGTTCTCTGGAATTTCCCACAGCAGCCGCAGCAACAGTAGAGCACAGATCAGGGCTTCTTTCAACCGCCTTCTCTACACATGGGCTCCAAGGCCTCGCTCAGATCACAACCTTCCATGGCCTCTTTGAGCCAACAGCAAAGGTTCTACAACAACAGTACGCATCACCAATCACAATACTCTCTTCAACAGTCTATGAGATCCACGGAATCGGCATTCTCTCCGCCACAACCAGCATTGCAACAGGGAGCATGGACAGGACAGTTTGAGCGCCCCAACAGCATTGGTGCCTACTCTCCTTCATCGTCCGATTTCACATTCGAGGAAGGTCCTTCCAAGTTCAACTCTCCAGAGACCAGCCAGAGTGATTGGAGAGTATCTAGTTCATTAGAGGAGGTCCAACGACAGCATCATGTGGAGATCTTGGAGTTGAAGGAAGAGATCGCCAGATTACATCTTGTTGAGAAAGAGTACACTTCTTTGAAAACTGAGAACGCACTGTACAGAACTGAGCTGATGAAACTGAAACAAAAGAACCAAGATCTCAGTATGGAGAACGCTCATCATCGTGCGGCCAGTCAAAATGAGATCATCCACGAGACTACCACATCGACATCTACGGAAGAGAACACCAAACTTGCAGAAGAGCTTTCATAGACGAAAAAGCAGTGCGAAGATCTTGAGGTCAAACTTACGGATACAACACAACAGCTGAATCGTTTAAGACTTGTTCACAAGACCAATATGGATCAAAAGAACAAAGAGATTGAAAGATTGAAAGAAGACGTTGCCATTGTGGAAAAGGAACTCGATGAGCACCTCAGTGAAAAGAGCACAAGTACCAACGATGACACCACATTAATACCCCAATCACCACTACCAAATCAGTCATCGTCATCCAAGGCACCAAAAAATGAACTCTTACAGGACCTTTTGTACACAATACGATCTCTCAAAACGAGAAACGATATCTTACTCGAAGAGAAGAGAGAACTTCAACATCAGAGAGTGAAAGACAAAAAGGTTCTTACGAATTTGATACACTCATCAAGGAACAAGGTGCGGATTAAAAAAGGTTTGACGCTGTTACACGGAATAGACACTGTGCTGTAATATAATGATGCATCTAATACCACGATAATCGATACAAGTGTGTAAATACAGCGTGAATTATAGGGTATTTGTACACAATGAGCATCAAGGTCGTGGCCATAACGCTAATTTGGCTTATGTAATACACTCTAAGTGTGACAAATAGGAAAAAACTAAAAAACAACTACGGGCGTGTGGCGTAGTTGGTAGCGCGTTCGCTTAGCATGCGAAAGGTCTCCGGTTCGACTCCGGACTCGTCCATTTATTTTTTGCATTTTAGCTAAAGAATGCTTACGTAATACTTTTGGCTTCCCTGAGCCGCTGCGATGAACCGCGGTTGGGTATGATTTGGGAGGAGAAAGAACAATATGAATCATCAGACAACTTCATATCAGTAGGGGGAGGAGACAACGTGCAACTCAATATAATTCCTAGGAGAGCATTTAGAAGCTTCGTAAACCACTGGATTTCATCAAAACGTCAGCTTCACTCCGCGCCTAATAGGGAACTGATTACCACAAAGCTTATCGTTATCCACTCAAGGGAAACATTTGAAAAGAGAGATGACATCAAGACCAAAACCTTGGGAGGTGAGCTCTGGAACATCAGCAGCTGGTGAGTACAATATCTTTGCTGTATCCAAAAGTTTGTTTACTAACACCAAATCAGCGGCATCGGGCCAAACAACAGATGTGCCACTGCAAAGCGTACAATCACCTGAACAGATACCTGAACGACCAAAATCACTCGTCGAGGCTTCTTCTTCAACACCATACTCCTATGACGGTGTATCGTCACTAAGCACCGGTGGTGGTATGTATGGAAGTGGATATGGGACAGGCTACAGTAGTGGGTATGGTGGACTTGGAGGATACGGCAGCTCGATGTACGGAATGGGTGGCTATGGATCACGACTAGGTGGTTATGGAAGCATGTATGGAGGTGGATTCGGAGGCATGTACGGTGGTATGGGAGGATATGGAGGCATGTATGGAGGAATGGGGATGAACGGTGAAGGAGCTGGAGGATTCGCTGAGAGCACACAGGCAACCTTCTAGCTGATTGAAAGTATCATCGGTGCGTTTGGTGGGTTTGCACAGATGCTCGAGGCAACTTACATGGCTACACATTCGTCTTTCTTCACCATGATAAGTGTTGCTGAACAGCTGGGTAATCTGAAGAACGCTCTTGGTTCCTTCCTCGGCATCTTCGCCCTCATCAAGTACTTCAAGAAACTACTGGCCAAGATCACAGGGAAGCCCGTTCTCCAAGAACAGCTGAAGATCGACGCTAAGGAGTTTGCCAAGTTCGAATCCAAACAGCAAGCGGAAGCTACACGCTCAACAAGGCGTATCTCGCTGAAGCCACTCTTGATCTTCCTCGCAATGGTCATTGGAACGCCGTACCTGCTGAAGAAGCTAGTGCTCCACCTTGCCAAACAGAGAAACATGGCACTTCCCGGACAGTTCCCAGGTGCTCTCTCAGGACAGCCACAGCAGCCAATCGACATCTCCAATATCGAGTTCGGCCGTGCCTTGTACGACTTTGTGCCTGAGAATCCACAGGTGGAGCTTGAAATGAAAGAGAACGATCTTGTTGCGATTCTCTCCAAATCAGACCCTGCAGGCCAGCCGTCCCAATGGTGGAGAGTCCGTTCGAGAAGTGGGAAGACAGGCTACGTTCCAGGGAACTATCTGGAGATCATCAAGAGAAAGCCCAAACAACAGGAGTCCATCCAGGAGGGCGGTGATGCACAGGTGTAACGATGTACATAAGGTATAATCATCACAGGTCATTCATTTTTATGAGATAAGTAGTATCATCGTCAGTCTATCACCACTGGGTCATCAGCTGTACCTTCCACGGCAAAGTACTCATCTCCACTCTCCTCTGTGTCGAAGAACTCGGAGAGATGATATGGGTCGTCTTCGTCATCACTGAAAAGTTTGACGCGTTTCCTCTTAGGGCCATTCTTATGACCTTCCTCCATGATGATGGCATCGTCATTATCATCTCCTTCATCACTGAGTGCAATGACTTCCCCTGCCACCTCGTACGCGTCCTTCTTCTCCAGCACTGAGATGACCCCTCCATCATCAATCTCCACAGTATCGGCATTGGACGGCACGTTTCTCATCACCGTGTCCATGAAGTCGTCGTGTATCAGCTCTGTGGAGTTGAACTTGATGTTGCACACTGGACATTTGTAAACCATCGTGTTCTTTCTTTTCTTTGTCAGCTTCAAGTTGCCCGTTTGTTCAGCTACTTTGCCTGGCTTCAACTCCACTTTAAACCGCTGCTTGATTATCTCCAAGCTCGATTCCCTGGATCTGTCAACTTTAGATGTTGTCCCGAGAGGTAATGGGATACAGCTGTATCGTGATTCGGCAATCTCCAATCTGTCGTAGTAGCCATGTGCAATTCCGTTCACCTTCACAAAGGATTCGTAGTCAAACGCTTCGTAATGCGTGCACCGGGTGCTCTTCACACACTTCTTGATTCTCTATCGGGATACAATGTCATTGAGTGAGACTCTGGTGGTCAACACCGCTATTTCGTCATCGTCTTCAGGATGTGCTGTCACTTTGGATGTTTTCGGTGTCTTCGATGTTGACGATGAAAGTGATACTTGTGGACGTTTCTGTTTCCCCAAAGGGTCATTCACCACTTGTACCACGGGTCGAACAGTCTGCATCATTCCAGATGTCAAAGTGGCAATCATGGCACCAGAGGGTAGAACAGTCTATGCCTGTATCCTAGTTGGGTTTGTCCTGACTTGTTGGTTCGTCGGTAGAACCATCTTGAATCCTGTGACTTGATTGGATGTAGTGTGACAGAGAGAGCAATATACGCCTTCCCGTATGTATCCAGGGACCAGGACTTGGGAATAGAGTGAGGTGGGAGAGATAGCAGGGTGAATACGAGTCCTTTGTCTTAATGAGCTTGAGTCGTTGTTTGGTTGGAGACTGATCTGTGAGAGAGACGGGTCTTCCCAATTCCCGGCCGGGATCTTTCTAAGAGCGCGGTGCTTATGTCATCCAGCCTATGTACTCTTGGGACATATAAATAACACAATTAAAGGCACTTAAGAGTGTTATATCATAAAATTAAAGCCAAGAAAATCAAACAGATATCCTAAAACACTGATCTCTCGAGGTTCTTGTGCTCAAAACGACAGTTTTGTCGGGGTGATATTCAACAGTTTGATGATGACCAAACACTAAAGAAGATTGAGTAATCATTTCTCCTTCATACAGCAAAATTCAACTTCAAAACTCAGGTGTTGGCTATAATTTCCTTTCAATAATGTCTTACAAGTACTCAAATATCTATCAAAGATTTTGTAGCCTGTCAAATTTCATACAAAGCTCTAAAAATGTACCTCAAGTAGAGTATAATAGAGAAGTTGGTGTACGGATGAGTTAAATACGTACAGGTGTTGTTCGGACTATGCAAGGGAGAAAGTTGGCACCAATCTGAGTCATTCTCCACCTGCCTATGTTAGCCCAGACGTAACTCTTTATAAGTTTTTAGGACTTCTGGAAGGCTGGCTCTCTCCCTGTATGATCTTCTGGTACACAGACACAAGAACATCTCCGTGCGACTGTATCCACTCGCTTGTGAAGTACTGATCGATATTCGGTCTTTGGATCAGATCCACAGAAAGAAGTGCTTTCACGAAATCTTTAGCTGATGAGGTGATGCCCTTCCACTGCTGATAGTCAAATCTCAAAACGCCGTCCCTAGCTGCTCTGATCATGTTCACTTCATTGCCATCCTCGAAGAAAGGAGATATACCGCTCAGTAGTATATGTGTGATGATCCCCAAAGACCAGATATCACATTTGTAGTCATATCCTTCTCTCAGCATCAAGCTACTGTTGGCTTCATTACCCCTTTTTCTCATATCTGGTGGAAGTCTGGTGTATTCGAAGCCCACTTCAGGTGCACAGTACTCTGGAGTTCCAACTGTGGTGAACAGACGTCTTCTTGTAGAGCCAATGGACTTGGCAATGCCAAAGTCTGCCACTACACACCGAGTGAATGGGAACGGTAACTCCAGGAGAACATTGTCAAGCTGAATATTTGCTGGAGTTAGTATGTGGTAACGAATGGAGCCTGAAACTTCAAAAACCTACCTTGAGATCACGGTGAACGATATGGTTGTTGTGTAGATACTTCAGTGCCATCATGATCTGATAGGTAATGACGAGAGCCTCAAACTCTGGCACTGACTTCAGTGAATCCCTCTCAGAAAGGTAAGAAAATAAGTCACCTCCAGCAATTCTTTGATATGGTCGGTTAGTCTCATTCATCAAAGGTTTCGGTGGATAAAACACAAACTCACAGATCCTCGAAGATGTACATATCATCATTGGAATATGCGGAATAGTGGACCTTGATAATGTTGGGATGGCTCAATTTGGATAAGATACCTGCTTCAAATGGTACGTCTTTCGAATTCTTCTTCACAACCTTCACAGCGTATAGTCTATGGGCTTCACCTTTCTTCACGCATGCGAAAACCTGGAACAAACAGTTAGTCTTCACGGGATCACATTGACATGAAGGATCAAATTCAAAAGGTATTTGAGCTCGTACATGACCAAACGTTCCATTTCCAAGTATACGTTCTTTGAGTGTCCAAGGTCCGACGTCTCTCAAAACATCCTTCTCTTCTAAGATCGATCGACAAATGTCAATTTCAGAATTTCCATGACTGGACCTGTACTCTAGCTCAATTCCGTTTGTGATGGTAACGACATCTCCGTGACTTAACAAAATGGTCTAGTTCCGTGCCATCTTCTCATCGTTGATCAGCGTTCCGTTCAAGGAGAAGTCCTTCAAATACACCAAGGGAATGGACTGGTCGCTGAAAAGGATAACCCAAATGATGCAATGCAGAGAGGAAACAGATATATGAGACAGCTGAAGTTTACACTCCACCGATCTCCCGATTGTGATCTTGCTTTTGCTGTTCAAGGAGATGAGCCGATCAACGCTCTAGTTACCTGTTATTTGGAGGATCTCGAGCTCACCGCAGTAGTAAGGGTCATCATTCATAGAGTACACTGCCTGATCCATGTGTTTCAACTATCAATTCTTGGGTACTTTTATCTTCTTTCTTTATTCAGGAAGTAGTTGTGATTGGAAATAGTATGTATAAGGGGTGAATTTTCCTTACTAGAGGCGCGCGGGGAGATCTCCAGATAGAACGTCTGGCAACAAAGAACTTCAAATATCTCGGGATAGGGATATTCATTTCAGCTGAAAATTGGACCACTGGAGAGCCCCATCCTTAAGGAGTATGACTAATAAGAAATAGAAAAAAAAAAGAAATTGGGCCGGACAGGGAATTGAACCCTGGACCACTCACATGTCTGTAGCTTGTAGATCGGGTTTACCCGATCTTCGCCCAAAGCGAGTATCATACCACTAGACCATACGGCCGATTTCTGAAAGCAGGATTTTTGCTCATTGTCTGACAGAGAGCGAGGTGAGTAAGCAATTAGTCATCTAAGTGTTTACTGTTTTCCGTTTTAGGCTTGCTCAAAACAAAACATGTAAAAAGATCGATCAGATGTGAGGTGTGGTACACTTTAACGTACTGGCGCTATCACGAGAAGTTCGTTTGTTTACCTAGCAACTAAGCGAGGGGTGCTATTAAACAACAATTGATAGACGTCTCATTCCAGTCAACAACTCGATACCACTACGGACGAGATGATTCCACCACAGGGCGAGGAGATACAGGAAGTAACTCCTGGGACGCCTCAAATAAGCAACTACTTCCAAAGTCCTTCAGCACGGTTGAGAACCTTCAACCTCTTGTCTTCTCCTTCCAAGATCACCATCAACAACATTCCCAGTCTCTCCGAATCCTTGCAGAATGATTCAAACGAAATGAACTTCCCACAAGATGAGTACACCGAGCTACAAAGGAAACTCACAAAGGTTCTCAAGGAGTTGTCAGAAATCTACACTGAGATTGGGTACTCAAGACCAGAGATTGAAGCGAACGAGAAGAGTTTGTTTGAGTTGATCTCTCACACATTTGACAAGTTCCTAACCGATTCCAAGGAGTACAGAAAAAGACTTACAGAGGAGAACATTTCAACAACTGAGATACTTCGTGCTGTGTTAAATGTGGTTAATGACCCCACAGGAACCCGAACAATACCCGATCTTTATCTTCGAAACTTGGTGGTCAAAGGTGCACAATAGGGAACGACTCATCTAGCATTGAAGAAGTGTCTTGAATCCTCTATGACGTGTGTGATGAGAGACTACAAGGAGAGACTAATGAAGCTACTAAGCCAGACCCAAACTATCACGATGCTTTTGGCTAGGGTTGATGGTTTCGAAAATCAAGATAACATTGAGCTGCTCGGCCATGAAGATGCTCTACGCTTGTTGAAGAGTATACAGGCTACTGAAACACCATCAGATGTGTTCGAGTTTGTCATTTCTGAAAGAGAACTTCTATTTAGCAGTTCTGCTTTGGCCAACATGTCCGACAGTTACTTTACGATCTTGAACAACACTTACAACAGTCTACGAAGAGAGTTGGATCAGAGACTCTCCAAGTTGGGTTCTGTGTCAAGGACGATCATCTCAATATGGAATGAGCTCGAAATCGATCACAAACAAGAATACTTCATGATCTCTGATAGAGTGTTGAGCTATGCCAACCCATAGAATGAGTCGAAAGAGAAACTGGACATTTCATTGGCTATCATCGGAGAGCTTGAGAGTCAAATGGAATTACTACAGGCTATCAAGAAGGAAAGACAGGATCTGAAAGAAGAGTACGCATCCAAGTGTCAGAAGTTGTGGACAAGGCTGAAGGAGGAACCAAGCTACACAAGCCAATTCGAGGAGAAGTACGGTTCATTATCGATTGACTCAATTGAAGCCTATAAGAGTGAGCTGGAGAGGCTAGAGATAAAGAAGAAGGAGTTCATAAAGGACTTTGTTATGGACTGTCGCCAACAGATCAGTGACCTTTGGGACTTGTTGTGTTATTCTGCAGATGAAAGAGCTAAGTTGTCCAGTTACAACGACGAAGTATTCACGGACGAGGTACTGGAGAAGCACGAGGCCGAGATCCAGAGGCTCACGAATATCTATGAGTCCTGCAAACCCATCTTTAACCTTATCCAGCAGTTCATCTCGCTCATTGAAGAACGCACCGCACTAGAGGAAAGTACGAGGGACTCATCCAGACTTCTCTAGAGAAACTCACATAAAATCTTGATGGAGGAAGAAAAGACCAGGAAGAGACTATCCAGGCATCTTCCACGTGTTATTGAGGAGTTGCTCACACAGATCAATGGGTTCGAATCAGTCAATGGTCCTTTGTAGTTCCTTGATCAGGAACTGATGAACCAGATATTGGAGGAGAAAGAAAAACTGGCATCAAAGGGAAGACGTGTGTTGAGTGGATCAAGGTCAAGAGCCACATCCGCTGCTCCTTCAAGAGCTACTTCAAGGGTACCATCAGCAAAACCATCCCGAGCACCTTCTCAAGTTCCATCAAGAACAACCTCACGGATGACTTCGAGAAACCCCTCACCAGTTCGAACACAATCTTCAGTTTCTGAGAGAGCTATGAATACTCAAGGGGTACAGAGATCCGTGAGAAAACCATTGAGCGTCGTTCCAACACTTTCTGCATCTCAATCAAGTCTACTTCCACCAGTACGAAGCCCAACCCGCTGCAACACATTGAGCATCACGAGTGACTTGATGAGAGACAAAAAACAACTGCGTCCTCCAGTGACATTGAACAGATCACACAGCTCGTTCCAGCCCCAGCTGTCGGAGTTGAGAGAGATAATTGGCTCTTCCAAGCGTGTGCTTGTTTCACCCCTGAAGACAGACTCCAGATCGAACTTGCCTTTGCCGAAGAAGAGAAACACAAGGACGATCCATACATCTCCGTTAAAATCACTTACTCGTGATTACGAAGATACAGAGAATGTCCCACCATCACAACAACTCAGATCTGATAAGGAAGATGTGGATGATACCTACTCACACTGGAGGAAAGAGCAGTTGAAGAAGTTGAATGCAGCAAGAAAGGTTGCGAATGATTTAAGTTGGGATACAGACACTTTCTGATATGTTGCTCGAGGATTACGTGATGAATGAATGAAAAGATAAGGACATTAATAATTGATATGCTATTATTTACCACTTCTTTGCGACCATACCATCTGGTGGAGTAGTTTCATAAGTCTTCTTGGAGACTTCCTCCCAGTTAGTGCTTAATGCAGTACCGTTACTTTCAACGAAGGACTTCATCATGGCTCTTCTTGTCTCATCATCAGCACCCTGATACAAAGTCTTGAAAAAGTCCTCAGTAGCATCTGCGCCAGTCTCCTTCTCGTCCTCAATGGTCAACTTACTCCAGTCGGTCTTCTTCTTCGACGAGTTAGGGTACTGAAGAGGGGCATCATCAGAGGAGCTGCTTGAGAGAGAAGTACCAACAATGGCTGCTTCGTGATCTTCTCTCTCCAACTTTTTCCATTTGAGATCCGATGCCTTGGCAAGATACAATTCCAGCTTTGTAGAGAACACCTTGTGGGAACACTCACTTGGGATGATCTTGGAGTAAAGAGGACCAATCTCATACATGAACTCAGAACTGCTTGAAGTCGGGAACTCGATCTCGATATTCTCAGAGTTGAACTTCACTTTCAAGCGGTCATCCTTAGGTAAGTGTTTTAGGAACATGGATACAGTGACCGTTTCAGTGGATTGGAACCAGTCAATTCTGATGTTCTTGGGCGTTGGGTAGAGGTTGTCGTGGTTGGCCATCTTGGCTTCAAGTGCCTTCTTCTCCTCTTCAACACTCTTGGTAACTTCTCCCTTTGCAGCTTCTTGCTCAGTAGCTTCTTCCTTTTTAGCAGTACCGTTCTCTTTAGCTGGTGGTTTGGCTGCTGGTGCGCTCTTCCCAAGTGCAGGTTCATCAGAGGCGAATGGATCGATGTCGTCAATGGATGTGAACTTGGCTTCGAAGTCCACTTCCTGTTCTCTCTTAGCAGCCTTTCTCTTGAGGTTACCCATCCAGATGGTGTACTCATTGGACTCATTTCCACGGGAAGCCCAAGTGTTGAGGAACTTCACAGCTTCTTGGAGCTCTCCTTGATTGTTCTTGATGGCAAATGCCTTGTAGAGCCATTCGTCAATGAGCTCTTTTCTCTGCTTTTCTGCGGCAATTTCCCTGGCTCTTTGAAGACACCCCAGTGCCTTGATGTACTTTCCTTGCTTCTGGTACGACGATGCCTTACCAATATAGGCCTTGAACGATCTCCCGTCTGCCCTGAGAGCGGAATCGTAATGGACCATGGCCTCTTCGTACTTGTCCTTGGCCATAAGACTGGCTGCCTGTTTGAGATCTTCTGCAATTCCCATTGTTGCTTATGTTGTTTACCGTTGATGTATAGTGGCCGAGAGAGTGAGTGTGAGAAGATGGAAAAAAAATTGACTCCAGAGGGGTTTATATAAGGAGTTGAAGTGAACAGAAAATCCGTGAAGTTCCAACCATGATGTCGGTGATGCCGCGATCTGCCCGTGCCATCATGACAGATGTTTCAAAATTCAGATGTTTCTGTCTGTCAATTTCCGCGCGGGCAAATAGACAATGGGGACGTATGAAAAACTTTCCTGGGAGCGATGAGATGATGAGGCAGATGAAGTCTACTGTGGGTTGAGAGTCACCTTGATCCTCCATATCGACCATGTCTGAGCCAAAAGTGCACTCCTTGGTGCTTGATGCCACCCCACTGATCACACAGCACGTCTCCACTCTGCAGACGTTTGCCTGTGAGTTCTTCACCACCCCGACAGTGTACAATGAGATTAGAGATGAGAATGCAAAGAGAAACCTTGCCGTCTGGGGAGACAAATTACAAGTCAGACACCCAAAGCCAGAATCCATCAAGAGAGTGACAGACTTCTCCAAACTGACTGGTGATTTTGCAGTTTTGAGTGCAAACGATTTGCACATTATCGCTCTGGCTTACGAGTTAGAGGTTGAGTTGAACAATGGTGATTGGAGACTGAGAAAGTATCCTGGGGAGAAGAAGCAGATTTCCAAGAAAGCGGAGGAGAAGAAGACAGAATCCACGACTACAGAAACAACTGAAGAACAGAAGAGTCAATCCACTGAGACTACAGAGACTTCTGAGAGCGAAACACCAGTCGTCACACAAGAAGGCGAGAAGAAGAAGAAACCAAGAAGAAGAGGCGGTAGAAAGTACAGAGAGAAGAAGCTCGCAGCTGAAGCCGCAGCCGCAGCAGCCGAAGCAGCAGCAACAGCACCAGAAGAAGCCACAGAAGCAACCACAGAAGAAGGAGAAGTACAACATTCTATAGAGACACAAGATGAGCCGGTCATAACACAAGAGGAGATTGATGCTGCCACACAGAAGTTGGAGGCTATGAAGATCGAAGAGCCAACAGAGCTCACGTCTGAGTACAATGAAGAGGAAGATGATGGCGAATGGATCACTACGGATAACTTGATGGAGGTGATGGTTAGAGACAGCGGAGAGAAGATCGAACAAGAGAAAGAGTCCAAGAAGATCAAAGTTGCCCTTGTCACTGGAGATTTCGCCGTCCAGAACACATCCATGCAGATGGGTCTCAACCTGATGAACACCATTTCCGGTTTGCAAATCAAGAGAGTGAGGAACTACATGTTGAGATGTCATGCCTGTTTCACACTGTTGCCTATCCCTAAGAACGGTAGACCAAAGCACTTCTGTCCTAGATGCGGAGGTGCTACGTTGATGAGATGCGCTGTTTCTGTTGATGCTAAGACTGGTGATGTGACACCTCATTTGAAGGCCAACTTTGAGTGGCACAAGAGAGGTGATAGATTCTCATTGGCATCTCCATTGTCCAAGAACACACAGAGAAAGATGGGTAAGAAGGGTTACGTGCATAGCAAATCCAACAAGCAGAGAGAGATCGAGGAGCCTATCTTGAGAGAGGATCAGAAGGAGTACCAGAAGGCCTTGAAGGACGATGACTGGTTGAGAAGACAGAATGAGAAGATCTTGAACGACTACATTGGAGGAGGATCCGCAGACAACTTCATCTCGCCGTTTGTTGCACAGACTTTCAGACACCAGGGAGTCAGAGTGGGTAAGGGCAGACACGTGAATGCCAACAAGAGAAAGAAATAAGGTATCAGATGAATGTATGTGTGAGATAAAGGGAATTGTATGTATGTAGGTACGTTTAATTCATTATTCCCGAGATTCGGCTTTACGCGATAAGGTTTCAGATTTGTCCGCCCGCCGGCCAGTTCCTCACCGCGGTGGAGGATGCTGGAAACGAGATCGAGAAGTAGTTACTATCTCTAAGTACTACACACTGCTAAGTGGATGGGAAATATCACAGATTGACACAATTGAGTGCCTTTGAGTAGCAAATATGTTCGGAACACTGAAGACCACCTCGAGAAGAGCCACACTGCTTCCACGACTCTTCCACTCTTCATCACCGGTGAAGACCATCCAACCACACGAGGCAGGTTTCGTCTTTGAGTAAGTGTTTGTGGGATTCTTCACTGTCGAAAGGATAGTACTAACCCAAACTCTCTTTAGCATGGATGGTGTTCTAATAAAGGGCAACAAACCTATTCCAGGCGCAGCAGACGCATTGAAACTGCTCAACACATGCGGAGTTCCTTGGGTGTTGATGACCAACGGAGGAGGCATCTCTGAAAATGACCGTGCTACAAAGTTAGGAGAGAAGCTCAACTTGGACATCGATGTTGAGCAGATTGTTCAATCTCACACTCCGATGAAAGCTTTTAAGAATAAGGATCAGATGACGGTGTTGGTAATTGGTGGCGATAAGGACAACAGTCGATACGTGGCAGAAGAGTATGGGTTCAAGAAGGTGGTGGTCACTGCCGATTTCATTGCAACAAATCCAGCAATCTGGCCATTCCACAACAAGGAGCTTTTGAATTTTGGTAAGCCAGAACAAGGAATCGATGAGTTGGATATCGACAAGATTTTGGTGTTCAACGACCCAAGAGATCTCGGAACAGACATCCAGGTCATCAGCGACGTGTTGCAAAGAAACCCAAACACACATGTCATCTTCTCCAACAACGATTGGGTCTGGGCTAACGACTACCCTAAACCAAGATTCGGACAGGGCGTGATTAGATTTATTTTGGAGAAGATGCACCAGGAGATCCATGGAGTGCCAATGAACATGACCATCCTCGGGAAGCCTACCAAAGTGGCCTACGACTACGCACACCACGTCCTTCTCTCCCGCTCCTTGTACGTGAAGGACGGAACAAAGCACACACTGAACCATGAGTTCGGCCAGGAAGTGGCCAACTCACACATGAAGAGCGTCTACATGGTGGGAGACAACCCGGCATCGGATATCATTGGCGGGCACAACTACGGATGGAATACGGCCCTGGTGAGAACGGGTGTTTACAAAGACGGAGACAAGCTCCCTTGCTGGCCGACAGTGATTGGCGACGATGTGTACTCTGTGGTGAAGACCGGTCTGCAGAAGATGGGCCTCTACTGAATATATATTCTACTTTCCCAGCTCCAAGCGTAGCTACTAGCCAGCCAATAGTGCGTGGGGCTTATCGGAGCTGAGCTCTCAGGCTTGTTGAGGGAAAGCAGCGCCAGAAAGTCGTGCGCGCTACCAGACAGGCGTTGTGTCATTCCAGGGAGGACAGATAACAGCGCCTTTTGCCACCCTTTGCTAACTTTGAAACTCCCACAAGGGAACAGAAAATACACAAACTTCACTCACTATATAACAAAGCTCGAGGGAAACTTCCAAGTATCTCTTCTACCACTCACACGCTCACTGCTACGATCAACCGCACTATCCACACGCTGCTACTACACTTCCACAACTACTCCCTGTCATAATGTCCGCTCCTCAAGAGACCCCACTCTCGACTCAGGCCCCAGCAGCCGACGTTGCCCCAACGATCGAGAAGAAGAAGAAGAAGTCCAAGAAGCTCTGCCACATGACGGATTGCAAGTCGCCACACTCCATCGTGGGTGACTGCTCCTTCTGCCAGGGCAAGTTTTGCACACGCCACCGTCTTATCGAGTCTCACCACTGCACGCACTACAGAGAAGTCCAGGAGACCTACCACGAGCGTAACGCTCAACAACTTCAAGCCAACAGAACTGTTGTTTCCAAGGTCTGATTTTGTCAACCACTCTACCAACTCCTTCACTTCTTTGCTACGATACGTGGTACGGTGTTGTTATCACCACCCTGTACCCTCATGACTCCTCTACATTCGCTTTTCTTTTTCTCTCCCCGGGCTCTACTTTCCCTCCTGGTTATATTCTCACCGCTACTACCCCATTTGCATGGTACATAATAGTACCACCCGTCATAGTTAAGTACCGGACCACATTTAGATAATGGATTTGTTATCAATATATTTAATTCTTACGACTCTGATCTGTAGTAAATGATACTTCATTCATAATGCTCTAAACCAACAAAACCGAAATAACTATGCAGAAAGAATACACAAACCAACGAAAAAGACCAAAACCGAGGAAATAAATACTTCACAGATCAGAGATCATCGTCAATACCATCCAGTGTGATGGGCTGACCTGGCTGGAACGCAGGAAGTCCCAAGAATGGACACCCAGAACATCTGAAGGCATCACCAAGGGAGCAAGATCCACACCCTCCAGTCTTACCTTCCACTGTGAAATCGATCTCCGCCAACTCCTGAGCACTGAACTGCACTTTTGGTCTTTCCACCTCCTTTGGAGGTTCTTCTGTACTCTCACCAAATGCAAATGCCTCCCTCTCCGCAAGTCCACATGTACAGTCCTTACATGCTTTTCTTCTCTTCACCCCTCCGTTGTTAGGCTCACGTAGACAAATGATTGAGGATGTATTGAGTAATGAGTTCTCAATCAACGCGTCTTCGTCAATCAACTCGTCATCCTCGTCGGAGTCATCACTGAAGTATCTCAACTTCTTCTCGGTGTCCATAGGTGAAGGTGATTTGGTCAAGTCAGGCAATGAAGGTGTTGGTGATGCTTCCTTGTCCTTATTGAGTCTCTTGAACTTAAGCTTGGACAACTTGGAGCCCACTTTCTTCACACTTGTCGTTGATGAGGACTTGTTCAATGGAATAGCTGTGGCGGTGAGACGTACACTGCTTTTGATGGCGGGGTGGTTTGGTATCGTTGGGTTGAACCCGCTCTCATCGAGGTAGTAGATGTAGTCGTATGTGTTTGGCTAGAGGGTGACTTTCTCCAGAACGATGTTTGATAAGAGGAACTGGTCAATGTTAGCACCTGGGTGTGATGCGTTCAATTCCTGCTTCTTCTGAGCAATGATGCACTCCGCATCAGGCGATGCAACAAAGTTGTGGTTGAGTAAAAGTAGAACGTTAGACATCTTAGACGTTGTGCTGTGTTATGATATGTTGTTCTGTTGTAGGTGTGTCCTGAATACTCTCTTCCTTGAGTATGCTGAGGATGGTGTCGAGGCCTCGGGGTTTGAAATTAGGTGTCAGAGGTTCTCTGTATGAGAGGATATATGGCCCAAGTCTGTTAAAATGGGATGATTTGATCTCTTTCAAAGAATCGATCGATGCAAAAAGTGTGAAAGCCTCAAGATGAGTGTTTGAAGCTGGGAAATTAATAGTTTATGGTAGGAATATGGGTGGGAGTTTGGAGATTGCGTCACGTCAAATTCCTTCAGAGTTGTACCTTTTTTTTTCTTTCCTTTTCGTCTTGAGAGAGTGTGGCGCGCTCTGTGAAAGGTAGTCCGGGTAACAAGATCAGTTAGTGGTCGCGGCGTTAAATCCTTGAAACACAAGAATACTGGTGTGTAGTTTGATTGATCAACTAGGTGGGCTAAGTGCCTCTGAGATGACTGTGGAGATGGGAGGGTATTTATCCAACAGTTTTCTCCAAGAAGTTCGAGACCGGCTTTTGATTCCCCGGGATTACGGTTGCCTTTCTGAGTAAAAGCTTCCTTCCCACTGGATCAGTTGCAAGCCATCGCGAAATGATGACAAAAGCCACGCTGGAAATTTGCAATCTGTTCGCTGCTTACCGAAGCCCGAGCTGTGAGTGGCTGTGGTACCTTTCTCGCTTACATCTCTGCTACTACTAGTAACTACGCTACTATTAGGGGTGTACTTTTAGACAGTACTTTTTTTTAGTCATGTAGCCCTGGCGATTTTTCGTATTTTCGATTCCGT
>JAKVQR010000162.1:0-19320 GCA_030462915.1 Petasospora meyerae | reverse complement strand
GTGTAGGTAGTGGTGTATGGAGGTGGAACGGTGACTGGGTAGGTAGTAGTACCAGTAGAGACAGAACCATCAGCGCCAGTAACAGTGGTGTGAGAAACGTAACCAGTCTCTGTCTCACCATCAGAGTCAGTGTAGGTGGTCAAGTAGTTCTCGCCCTCCGGAATAGTAGTAGTACCAGTGACGAAGTCGCCGTCAGAGTCGGTAGTTGGGTAGTAGCTCACGACACCAGTCTCAGTCTCACCATCAGCATCGGTGTAGGTAGTGGTGTATGGAGGTGGAACGGTGACTGGGTAGGTAGTAGTACCAGTAGAGACAGAACCATCAGCGCCAGTAACAGTGGTGTGAGAAACGTAACCAGTCTCTGTCTCACCATCAGAGTCAGTGTAGGTGGTCAAGTAGTTCTCACCAGCGGCAAGGGTGGTAGTGCCAGTGACGAAGTTACCATCAGAATCGGTAGTTGGGTAGAAGGAAACAACACCAGTTTCGGTCTCACCATCAGCATCAGTGTAGGTAGTGGTGTATGGAGGTGGAACAGACTCAGTCAATGTAGTAGTGCCGGTGGCGAAGTCGCCATCAGAGTCAGTGGTGGAGAAGTATGACACCAGACCAGTTTGAGCAGTACCACTCTCGGTGTAGGTGGTCAAGTACTCATCAGGAATGGAAGCATAAGAGTCTGCGTCGGTGGTGATTGTGTTAGTCAAATCGAAGGACACAGTAGCCCTCTTGACCATTCTCAACTTAGTGCCATCGGCAGTTGTGACGGTGATAACAACATTATTTGTGTAAGGAGAAGGACCAGTAGCTTGACCGTAAACAGAGAGAACCAAATCGGAGTTGGAATCAATAGAGCCCTCGTAAGTACCAGAGTATGTACTGTCGTCGTTTGTGAATGTTCCATCAACAGAAGTTCCATCAACCAACCATTCACCTCGGGTGAAGAAATACAATGTGTCTGGGTTTTCTCCCTCGACAGAAACAGCAGTCCATGGACCAAATGATCCAGGAATTGTGATGTACCAATGAGGTTGTCCGTCGACGAGAGAACCCTCGATAGTTGGTGAAGTCAAAGCCGATGAAGACGCAGAAGACTCGGAGGATGCGGATGAGGCACTGGAGGTAAAGGAAGAAGCGGTAGTCATACCGGAGCCATAAGGACCAGAAGCAGATGATGATTCGGATCCAGCGCCAGTAGATGAAGTCTCAGTACCAGAAGAGGCATCAGTAGAAGAAACAGCGGCAGAGGAAGCGCTAGATGAGGTTGGCTCGACAGATGAAGAGCCACCAGCAGAAGAGAATGACTCAACAGAAGAGGCACCGGCAGATGGCTCCGTAGAGGAGGAGTCTCCAGAAGAGGAGGCAGTGGAGGATGACTCAGTAGCGGAAGAGCCGGTAGAAGATGATGAGACAGATGAAGATGAGGATGATGAGGAGGGTGAGCTGGAAGATGTGGATGTTGGGTAGAAGGTAGCCTCACCAGTACATTCTCCAGTCTGGAAGAACTCCAAATCTCTGCAAGCGAATGGCAATTCATCGGCATACTCCTTACAGTTGAACACAGTGACGAAGTCACAGTTGGCCTTTTCACTGCTGATAACAGTTGAAGCGTATGTAGACTCCTGGTAGAACTTCAATGTCTCCTCAGCACTGCTCTCGGCATTGATCACAGTCCAGACAAATCTGGCGTAGTCAATAGCACAGTAGTTGATGACAGAAGAGTCCCAGGTAGCATTGGCCAACTCGAAGACATAAGAGCCAATGAAAGAACCTTCCTCAAGGTTGACAAGGGCACTACCCTCCTGGTACTGAACACCGTACATGTCAAGTTCGAAGTCAGTGGCTTCAACAGGCTGAAGGAATCTGAAGTAGTAGGTAACGGTAAACTGTCTGTATCCGTAGACGAATCCGGCAGTTCTGTACGTGTCGGCAGCTTGAAGAGCATAACCGGCCTCGTAAGAATAACCGCTCAACTCAGAAGTGATGTAGCCGGAAGAGCAAACGTCATCTTGAACAACCTCGGTAGTCAAAGGTGTGGTAACAGTGATAATCTCACCGCTGATAATCTGACCAGAGGAAGAAGCATCGGATGCTCCACTGCTTGCAGCAGAAGAGGCGGATGTAGTGGCAGCAGAAGAGGCACCTTGGGCGGTAGTGGAGGAGGCACCAGAAGATGCACCAGTAGATGCGTCAGAAGCAGCAGAGGTAGCAGAAGATGTGGATGTTGTAGTGGAGCTAGAAAATAAGGAGGTGGAAGAACTAGAAGATATGGATGTTGGATAGAAGGTAGCCTCACCAGTACACTCTCCAGTCTGGAAGAACTCCAAATCTCTGCAAGCGAATGGCAATTCATCGGCATACTCCTTACAGTTGAACACAGTGACGAAGTCACAGTTGGCCTTTTCACTGCTGATAACAGTTGAAGCGTATGTAGACTCCTGGTAGAACTTCAATGTCTCCTCAGCACTGCTCTCGGCATTGATCACAGTCCAGACAAATCTGGCGTAGTCAATAGCACAGTAGTTGATGACAGAAGAGTCCCAGGTAGCATTGGCCAACTCGAAGACATAAGAGCCAATGAAAGAACCTTCCTCAAGGTTGACAAGGGCACTACCCTCCTGGTACTGAACACCGTACATGTCAAGTTCGAAGTCAGTGGCTTCAACAGGCTGAAGGAATCTGAAGTAGTAGGTAACGGTAAACTGTCTGTATCCGTACACAAATCCGGCAGTTCTGTAAGTGTCGGCAGCTTGAAGAGCATAACCGGCCTCGTAAGAGTAGCCACTCAGGTCAGAAGTGATGTATCCAGAAGAACAAACCTCATCTTGAACAACTTCAGTGGTCAATGGGGTGTTAACAGTGAGAACCTCACCCTCCACGATCTGAACTGATGATGATGAAGCGATGGTGTCGGAAGACGTGGAGCTCTCCTGGGCAGCAACCAGCGATGCCCAAGAACTCAAGGCAAGAGTAAGCACAGAAAGAAGCTTCATCTTTACCGATGGTGTTGATGATGGATAACCCTTCTCAGATCTCCCATGATTATCGATTCAAAAGGTGGAGATGGGCGGCTATTTATATCACTTCAGGACCAGCGAGAGTGGATGGTTTCCGAACGAGCGGCACCCCGTCTTATTTCTTGTTGATGCACCAGGACTCATGGATTCAGCACACATTCTGCTGAAGTCATCACTGTATTTGGTAGATGTGTGGCCGCGTCAGTCGTAGTGGAAGAGAGATTTTCGTCTTGCCTTTGTATCTGACATGGATTGGATATGTCAACATGACATGGATTTAACACGCGTTGCAGATTTTGCCGCTGACGTCGACAGTTTTGGCGTTCGCGAACTCGCGTCCCCCTTACCCCGGACCTGGATTCTTGGTTCGTGACGTACAGTTGAGAGTTAGGTTTCTTCGCCTCGAGTTGAGTGAAACAGTTTTACATCCGTGGAATTCGGAAGGACGCTCAGACAGTTTTAGCGAAACCTTGTCGGTAAAGTCAAGGAATTATACATGCGCCGTAGTACTCTATCCATGCGCGCCCGGGGACTGGGTTGATGAAGACGAGAATCACGAACGACGGTCCAGACAGTAGACTCCACGGCCTCTGGGGGCTGGTGACCAGCGCGTCTGAGACCTTGTGAGATGTATCAGGAAGCCATAGTTGAACCTGTCTGTAATCACTGTGCTCGTTTCCTGGCTTTTCAGTGTATACTGTTGACAGAATTCATGCAAGCACAGTGCGTATTTCCTACGATTCTGGGGTGGGGCAAAGCGGGCCAGCTGATTCTTTTTGGATCACTATGATTGTTACTAAATGGACCGTATCACCGTATATCAGCAAAACAACAATTCCGAGTGTACATATAGTCTCGGAAATCGCAGGTTGATGTTTGCATCCGAACTCCAAAGCTAGTCAGCCGAATTGGGTGACCGTCGACCGAGCTTCGACTTTGACAGGTGTCTTTCAAGTCACCACCAGCACTGAAATTTTTGAGCGCTCTTCATGAACTTGCATATGCAGAGTATTTTCACATCCATGAAGCTAATTTCAAGACAAGTGATCATCATCATCCATGTAGAGGTACCAATTCGAAAGTTTGGACTCCATCTGGGATTAGCGCACTACAGAATATGGCTTCACACTTACCAAATTGGTAGCTTCCTAGAGCATCGTACTGTCGTAACCATGTGTGAGTATTTATGTCAGACTTTGTACATCTCATCTGATCAAAATAAGCTCCTCTAGTCTCCTGAATAGTAAGTAGTGCAAGTGTACTACCTCAGATGCTGTCACCTTTGGCCACATGGATCTTGTCAAGAGTGTGGTGGTGCTCCTAGTATTTAGTATGAAGACTGTAGAGTCTTTTATTCGTCCTTAAGCTTCAAGCTTGGAGCTTCTTGTCTACGTAATGCGTAGACCAGTCATGATTTAGCATACATCGGAATGGGTGTTCATTACTAGATAGAACTCACTCACAACGTAGTACAAAGAACAGTGAACTGCTGCAGTCTTGGAGGAGCTGTCTCTAGATTTTGACAATGGAAATTGAGCTCTGCAGAGTGGGTAAAATAACAGCCAATACGTTTCCCCGTTAATTTTACAGAAAATGTTTTAAGGCTGGTGATTGGTTCGAATTTGAAATCTACCATGTCTAGATCCGGGATCTAGACTGTAGAGTCTATAGCCGAGAGTGGAAACCCGGATCTCATGCATAACCGAAGACATTCGGCGAGCTTTTCAGCTTTCAACAAAATCGTACAACTGGTCTCGGTCGATATACAAACATACCTGCTTGACTGCTGATGGTCCTAGATCAACTTCTGGCCCTACTTGTGTTTGAATATTGCTGCCCAATGGATGATTCTCGTGGTTCAAACTATTTGTAACATTGCGAGTGATGAACCGTCTGAGCCCACTGCCCACTCAATCGTATCTTGCCAAAATAGGACATGTTGTTCGTTTATTATTAGGTCCGGAACCCAGCCTGTGTTGCTCCAGTTTCAGGATTTACGATTCCGTGGCCAGCATGTGAGTCGTGACTTGAGAAGCTTTGAGCATTCTTCCCAGCTCTACCACGTTGCTACTAGGGGAGAAGGCTTCCATGGAATGTACATCTTTCTGTGATTGGCCAGTTCCTATATGTATGTTCCGTAAATCACCCTACTGGGTCCTGGGACCTACGATATACCTTGGTTCGACATTCAAATTTCACAAGGTTGCTCTTCTCTGTCTAAAACATTTCGTGCTGGTAACATGGATACGATGTAGTACGTTTGATGGGCATGCTCCATGATTCTTGTCAAGGTTTCGTTAACCTACTTCTGTATGATACTATCTCGGACATATACAACAGTAGATACATACATAACCATATCCATAAAGGTGTCCCCCAAATCTCCTCCAGTAAGGTAGATAGAGGAATTCCCACTCTGGAATACACTGAAGACTTTTCCTCGAGGTGCGTGTACGGTGGAAAGGTAGGGTAACCCGTTGCTCTGGTAACCCTAACCTGACATTTCCCCTCCCCTCAAGACGACTTGGGAGTCAAACATCGAAGCGGTAAACCAGAGTGAAAAAGGAAACGAGAGGGAAAGGACAAAGGACTAATCAATCGACTGGACAAATGAACAAACTATCATATGCGAAACCCAAAACAATTCTAAGACCAGTCGTAAAAGCGCTCCGAAGAAGACAAGCGAGGCAAATCGTCACTTCAACAAGGAAACACGACGTAGTCTCTCCAACATCCACCCACAAACCCCAAAAAACCTCATGACAACGACGTTGCCAGTCAGTAGAGGGAAAAAGGCAGGGAAAAAGGGAAAGATGTAGAGCAAAAGAACCCAAAAAAGGAAAGGCATAGATGGAGAGTTAGGACTGTGAGCCAGAGGTAGGGATAGATGAGTGCATGACAAATCACGAACCGAACTCAGAGACGTGGACAAAGAAAAGACATTGCTGGAAACCAACGGTATAGACAGAGGACTAGAGAAGACTGAGACAAGATGTCCGACAAGACGTTAGTAGAATGACTGGGTAATCCGAGAAGGAAGTACCTGTATGGGAGGTTGACATGAAAAGACAGCTCAGGTGATGTAGATGACAAGATAGACTTAAAATGATGAGATCAAGGGTCATACAGACTCCAAGCCAGAAAGAGACAAATAAAAAAAGACTGATTGCTGGCCGAAAACTCCATCATTTCGGAGTCATTGACTCGTAGGGGAGATATTCGACTTCGACTTCGACTGGATGGGGGGAAATGACACGGTAAACGTATCAGAGACCGAAAGAGACGCACAAATCGTAGGTACAAAAGAAAGGTACTCGATAGTGTAGACTGGGTGTCTGGGTGTCTGATGTTGCAGTAGCATGGTCAACTTCCCTGCTGAAAGAAGCGTCACAGCACATACGAACAGGACTTCGATAACCGGGCCCTGGTCTATCGATCGACTTCAGGTAGATGAGGATATACTCCTAGTGGGGATGTAGTAACTCATTACCAGCAAGGACATGACATGTGACTGGATTGGGCATGATTGACGACGGCACATCAAGATATTCGACACATAGGACAAATCGGTACCACAACAGACGGCGACATTCAATCGAAGGAAGCATAGTGTGGCATCGAAATGAGTGGAAGGCAACAATAGAAAGAACGAAACAAAAGGGTAGCCATCAGCAGGAACGGATCTCCGCGAGGAGAAGGACTCAAGCGATTGAAACCAGCAGGCATATGTGTGGAAAGAACACCAATGCAGAGATCAACGAAGAGAAAGGGCAAGCCAGTGCTTCGAAGTAGTCTGCCCCAAAGTCGTCCATCAAGGCAACACAAAGGATCTCTGAAACTTGTAGAGGCCAAAAAACAAACTCCTCTGAAACATACTCCCTCAAATCGTGGAAAGCACAATACACAACGAGACTCGTAAAGTTGAACAATATCTCACCAGCCAAAGGAACTGAGCCAAGAAATCTCTGAGATCATGGTGAACCTCCAGACCGGATCAAACAATGAACAGTGACATAGGGGAGTAACAACACGTGACTCGAGATATACCAACTGTAAGGCTCTGCCAAACAAGTAAGCATAGACGGGACATGGCGATAACTCTTCTGCAGCTGTCGGCTAGAACACACTCACCTCAGGCGGTGTACGAACTTGGTACCATCAATGAGAAATCCTATGGAAACACTCCGTAGGCAAGCCTTCGTAACGGACAGTAGTAGGTCTAGAATTCCATGAATGGTCACAGAAATCAGTTGTTGATCTTTGTGAAGTCTGGAAAAGTGGACAGGGCAATGGGACAAGGATGAACGAGTATCCGGAGTAGACAGACAGTAAGGCATGGAAGGAACCAGATGGCTCTTCACAGGAAACGAGACGTAGGACACGGAGACTGTAATGAAATAAGAAAATGGCACTGGAGGACTGAGATGAATGATCAGACTGATGCCAGAGATATAGGAAGAATTTGTAAGAACGTATGTGACTAGTGGGTGAAAGTATCACCGGACTGGTGAAGACTGGTGGGACTGGTGAAGACACTCTGAACAGAAAAGACCAATGAGCACCGAAAAGATGACATCAAGATACGTTATCGACAGGGTACATATGATGAAATGAATATGACCAAAGAGTAGGACAAGCGGACAAAGACATCAGTTGTGACTGTAGTGAACCAACGAAAATGATGAAGCCACATGTAGTTGAGATTGAATGAAAGAAGGTGAGAAATGCAAAGACGTGGAGAAACACAAGACTGGGTGTTCCAAACGATATGGCTAGAGGACTGAAGTTGTCTGAGGTGAAATTGGGGCATGAGTCACGACACGACCCGTGAGTTGGACTAGGACAATGTCCAGAGACAAGGCCAGACTGGAATAGCTGGAAAGGTCTGAAAGAGAGTAGTTGATTCAAACTTTCAGTTGGACAGTCAAGACTGATTGGAGAGAAAGAAAGGGCTGAAAGGCATTTGACACAATAGTCTGTACATGACTCGTGAGATTGACAATTGGATCAAAATGGAACAACAAAGGAGGCAGAGTCACGATACGACCCGTGAGTTGGACTAGGACAATGTCAAGAGACAAGGCCAGACTGGAATAGCTGGAAAGGTCTGAAAGAGAGTAGTTGATTCAAACTTTCAGTTGGACAGTCAAGACTGATTGGGGAGAAAGAAAGGACTGAAAGGCATTTGACACAATAGACTGTACATGACTCGTGATTAGATCAAAATGGAACAACAAAGGAGGCAGAGGGTAATGACAGTGAAGATTACCCATGAACAATGGTAGCTGCCTTGAAGGAGTACGACTTAAAAAATGGCTTGGTGGGCATGAGCAAGAATGGGATGGAGACTATGGCTAACAACTTGGAAGAACACTAGAGTCAACGACTAAAGTGCTGAAGTGATATGTCTCAACAGGAACACCTGCATGGGTGACTGACTGACTTCGAAGGAAGACAAGCTGGACAGAGAATGGCACGTTATGATCTGGAAAGACTGGTCGCTATTGACATGTCAGACGAGACATTGACAATAGACTGAATGTGAAAGGAAGACTCTTGTAAAAGGGTGCATCCATACATAGTGTGTGAAGATAGACTGTCGACGACAAATACTTAGGACTGGGTAAGTACTGTAGAATGATCAAAGACAAATACTCAGGACTGGTTAAGTACTGTCTGATCTGCTGGTGGAAAAAAGTGCTTATGACTGGGTAAGTACCAACTAAAACAACTGACTTGCCCACTGGGTGCAATGATAGACCATTCACCAATAGGGCTGGATAAACACAGGCTTCAACAAGCAGGTGAGGGAGAAAACGGACTCATTGTATGACTGATTGAACGCAATGCTCATGACTGGGGAGCACCACTTTCGACACCAGGAGCCGGGTAGTAGTTGGGTAGAAATCCACGAGACCAAAGGCAGAACAAAGACAAAATGACCGTTAAACTGTAAGACCAAAGTAAAATGAAGACAAATGAAAGGTAAGCTGTATAGGATGAGACAACACTCTGTAGACTGGGACTATGAATGGGAATCGAGACAGAGACTTGAAAGTGTAGAGACCTGAACAGAGTGGAGTGTGAGATGGCTTCGTCTAATGACAAATGAGAACAGAGATGGAAGAGTTGTCTGACGGAGATGACTGATATCAAATGAATAGTGAACATGACTGAACGGAAAGTAAAAGACAGACTAATAAAACATCAGTGGAATAGAGACGAGACTCATGATATACGACAAGGGAAAGGGGCAAAGAGACTGACAACAAGTGAGGTGACTGTGGGTAGACTTGGACGAGACTATAATGTCGAACATAGGTGATTGGCCGAGAGGTCTGAGACTGACCAGGTCTTCGATAGGTGTTAAAGAGACTGAAACTGACACAGTGATGACTGAGGTGGAACTGACTCGGTATGACTGTAGTCTGACGATGTGGGCCTGAGGGCACTGTAGTCTGACGATGTGGGCCTGAGGGCTGTACTCAAAAGGAAGCGTATTGTCCAAAAGAAAGCATCAATAAAAGAAGAAAAAGACTCTTAATCTGTCAAGGTTTCGTTAACCTACTTCTGTATGATACTATCTCGGACATATACAACAGTAGATACATACATAACCATATCCATAAAGGTGTCCCCCAAATCTCCTCCAGTAAGGTAGATAGAGGAATTCCCACTCTGGAATACACTGAAGACTTTTCCTCGAGGTGCGTGTACGGTGGAAAGGTAGGGTAACCCGTTGCTCTGGTAACCCTAACCTGACAATTCTGCAGAGTTTATGCATCTCGGCTGTACTTAGGCGTAGGCAGGGGTCGAGAGTCGGGACCAAAAAAAAAAAAAACTGGCCGCTGGCGTGCGCCGTGGACACCTGGCTGGCGAGTTGGAGTTCACGATTGTGGAATCATAGCATATTAGCACTGCTACATCGTACCAATCGGTTGATCCAGTGTGCGACGTGTTGAATGGTTGTGAGGAACCAATTTCAGCTTTTTAGTTTACTGGGAGGTTCGTAAGCGGATTTAGCCGACCTGCTTTCGTATATTACTCCTCTAGGTCTGATACCGGTTTACTGATGTTGGTGGTTGTAGGATACTTCACATGATGGTATTCATCAAGTGTGGTATAAGCAATAGTAGAGCTCCAACATGCAGTCTAGTCACGGTCATTTGCGGTTGCATTCTGAGATTCTGAGCAGTAGTTCGCTCTGTACTGTATACCTTGTTTGCAGTTTACTGCTACATTATACCTTGGTGGCATCTTATGATACATAGATTCATGGATGTTCAGCCGTATCCAGTCTAAACCACATAATAGAATTCCACAACGTTATCCGTCCCCTTCTCGGGCCGTCAGAATTCCGTATCAGCTCTTTTTATGGACAAAAAGCTCGTGGTGCTTCATAGCTCACAGTCCACAGCTTAAACGTAATACCCTGAACTTTTATTAAGCTTTATGAAGCTAGGTGTTAAGTGTAACTAGCACAGAAGAGGGTGAAGGTATAATCAGGACAATGGGTGTAATACCAGTGGCCAATAGTGATATCTGATACGTTCCGTAAATACATGGTAAGGGGGAATTCCTACTCTGGAAGACGATGAAGACTTTTCCATTCGGGGAATCCGAGATGTCCGGGTGGCGTACAGGTAGGGTAACGGATGTACCGGTGACCCTAGCCTGACATTTCCCCCCCTCTCAAGACGACTTGGGAGTCAAGGCAAAGCGGTAAACCAGAGATAGAAAAGAAAACGAATAGAAGGATGACAAGGACTGATATACAACAGACAGACACTGAAGCAGGATCCAAAAACAATTCCAAGACGAGTCGTAAAAGCGCACCAAAGTGAGGCAACAAAACAACGTCATCTCTCAACACACACCATGAAAACCTGCAAAAAACCTCGAGATAACGACGTCATCTCTTCTAGAGGAAAAAGGAAACCAGGAAAAGGGAGAGTGAAGAGCAAAGGAAGCAAAAAGGAAGATGCTGTAAGTGAACGTGAACAAAAGAACGGAGAACGATAGAACAACTACGTTCAAGAGCTCGATGGTGACTGGGACGAAGAAGTCACAGCGTTGGAAAACGGCAAGACATCTCGTTGGACATGGAAAGACTTGGCCAAGGGGTTGAGAGACAGAGCAGCCTGAAAGGCAGTCTTTTTCAGCACCTTTGTGAACAGATCAGCAGGGTTGAGAGCACCAGCCAGATGATGAATCTCTGCACCAGTAGCATCCAAGTGCTGGTTGATAGCCTGGAGACGACCAATGAAGTCTGAACTGGACGGGAGTTTCTTCTGCAAGGAATTAACAAGTGGCAAGTTATCACAGTACACATCAATCTGGAGATGAATATCCAGACTGCGTAGAAACGCAACAACCGGGGACAACAAAGTCTTGACGGCATCAGCCAAAGCGAGTAGCTCAGCACCATAAGTACTGACAACTTTCAAAGTCTGCTTCTCAACCTTCGTACCAATGATGGAGTTCTCAAGGAATAAGATGAAGCCACTGTATGAATCGCTATCCTTCGAAAAGGAAGCGTCAGAAAATAGCTTTAGACTTAGGGGACGGGACTTCGATGACCGGGCCCAGTCATGAATCGATAGACTTGGGTAGATGAGGGTACTCTTCTGAGTGGAGAATAAGTATCTCATTACCTGTAGGAGGACTTGGCAGGCAAGTGGATTCATGCACGATGAGTATCGAGACAGAACGTGGGTAATGAACATCATATCAGGACGAGTTTTCGACACAACGTAATTCAAGACACCAACAAACGAAGCATAATCCGACTGGGGCATGTGCCGGAAGGGGAAATGAGCATACATGTAAGGCTCAATCTCTTCCAGCGTAAGGTGTGAAGGTTCACCGGCAGGAGGACGACTCAACAGATCTGAACCAGCAGGCATCGGAGTGGAAGCTCCAACGCGGATGTACTTGAGATACGACGGATCCAAACCGTCGAAATAGTCCTCCAAGTACGTCTGAAAGTTCACCCGGAGGTTCTCAGAACCATGAGGAAGGTGAACAATCTCTGTACCGGAATCAGACTGCATCGGATGGAGAAGGTCATACCCCACAAAGTACTTGGGAACACTGTAGTCATCCAAGTCGAAAGCCTTGGACACGAAGGCCCTGAGCTCTGCAGGCTTCCGGCAAATGCTGACCAGGTCGTCCACATGGTGGATTAGTACTAGGCTATCTGTGCGATACTCACAGCACGGCTCAGCCGACCGGTACGACAAAAAAGAACCATAGTACACCTCCGCTGCGGTTGTGGGCAGTACGGCGGATACCTCTGGTAAACGACGACTTGGATCAAGATCTGGTTGAAACTCCCCAAACGCGGCCTTCATATGGTTGAAGAAGAGCCGAGGCGACCTGTTGAGACCATACGCAGCCTTACGGAGACGCAGGTAACTGGCTGACTCAAAGCTCTCCAACAATGGACGTGGAGTTTCGATGTAGAAGACTTCCTCAGTTGGGATTGACGCGTGCAAGAACGCACTGGTCACGTCTCCACCTTCAAGATACCAACCGGGCGATGTAGACAGACATAGAAGGACTTTGAGAGAAGTGTCTTGAGCAACTGGTGCATAATCTTCTGGCAAGGGCGCTTTATGGATGGTGGAACAGTTGATCGTTAGCCACCTCGCCTTTTCAGCACCTGTTAACAACTTGTACTGAAAGATCCAGAAGGTTCGAAGCAATGTCTTTGGGAGCGCACAAGTAGACGGATCAAACGGCTCAAACACCTCATAACGCAAGAATTTCTCAACTTCGGCTTGAACAGCCTTACGCCAGTTAGGTTGAAGAACGGCCTTGGACAAAGATCTCGGGATAGTAGGGTCACGATCCACTTTCTTCTTTGCACGCTTGACGGCAAACAACGAAGTAGACTTCGGAACGAGTGTGCCCTAGAGCTGAGGGTGGCTCGACTTGGAGAGCGACATGGACGACGCCTGAGGGACTCGGAAGTTGACAGTAGGGAGATCTGGGTGGACAGTAGCCAACACTCGAAAAGACATGTGTGGCGAAAAATTCTGTGAAGGGACTGTGATCTGGGACTTGGCCAGAAACTGGTAAGTACCAGAGACTAGGTCAATACCAATAAACATTGCGATTTCAGTTTCTTTCTTCTGTCTCAACGAAGTAACCAGACAATCCTAGAACAGGAAGGGCAAATGGCGAGGGAAAAAGTCACTCCCTGGTTGATACCGGGACAACGGAGATTGACCATCAAACCTTGAGTGGGGTTGACAATTGTACAGATTGGTAGTATGGCGGAGAATGATGTCAAAATGAGCCAAGATGATAGGAATTGGCAAATGTGCACTGACCAAACAGAACATACGCTTGATGGTCTGAATAGACCGCTCTGCAACTCCGTTAGTCTGTTTGACACCAACTGGCGAGATAGCAAAGTCAACACTAGGAAGGAGCTTCGTAAGACGTGACAGTTCCGTTCCGAGGTCCATGACAATCTTCTTCGTTTTGGTCTTGTACTTGATCTCCAAGGCATTCACAATGGTCTTTGCAGCATCTGCAATTTGTGTCTTTCCCTCAAACTGGAAGGTACGGACATAGCGAGACCAATCGTCCACAATGACAAGCACATATACTGGCTTCGACGACTTCGGTAACACAATAGGTCCGAAAGTGTCCATATGAAGAAGTTCGTTGGGGGCAGTTGACTGGGTGGTACGATGCTTTTTGAAGCTCTTGGATTTCTGCTTGTGAAGCTTACACTCCAAACAGCCAGAGATCTTCTGACGATCTTCAGTGGAAAGCACATAGCCAGCTTTGACCATGTTCTTAATGGACATATGAGAAAGTTGACAATGGGTAATCAGAGCAGCGGATTCGCTGAAGTCCAACGGAAAAAGAGAACGGAGAGTCTCATGATCATAGACATGATGAGATAGGGGATTGGAACCGTACTTCGTAGAAGCCTTTGTGAAGAATGCAGGTATCGGTCCAACTTCATCGGGCTGGTCAAGATCAGGCAAATACTGATAAGCCAAGCGCTAACCATCCAGCATCACATAGTCAGAAACAAGACTGGTCATTGAAGAAGATGACTTGGTTGATGAGGCCTGAGCAGGCGGGATCTGTGCAACACTAGAAACCGGTAGTTCCTCGGGTGACTGGGGAACGACTAAAGAAGAGGGCTGGGTAGACTGAGGCTCATCGATGACGGGTGACAATGACTAGAGCGGTTGTTCGGTAGAAGAGTTGATACGTTTGAACACAACGCTAGGGAAATGCTCTCGAAGTGTTTGAAGCATCTCAGTAAAGTCTGTCGAACAGGCGTAGACACCACGTGGAGTAAAAGCAATGGAGTATCCACAGTTAGTTAACTACCTGATGGACACAAGGGGCACGATCTCGGCATGACTTGGGAGGAGGTAAGTCAACAAATCCTTACCCAGGAAACGAAGGTAACCATACCCTGTAGCATAAGCCTGATCACCGTTTGCAAGAGTAATGGGCATTCTCTGTTTGACAAGACCTGTCAACAAGGACGGATTGTGAGTAGTACAAACGACTGCTCCCGAATCCAAGGCAGCTATAGTACCGTCTTCCAACTAAGTGAAGTACAGCTTGAGATTCTGAGCAGACGGGAGAGGAGACGGAACTGGTGGTGAACCAACTGAGAACAATGGAAGGGACACAGTAGACTGAGACTGTTCATCGTCGAACAAAGGTCTGGTGACACACGAAGGAGCTTCTGTTTCAAACTGGGCAGCATCCTCAACAGTGAACACATTAGACAAGAACGATGCTAACACAGGGACACTGTCATCATCATCCTGGAACAGGGAAAACACATCGACAGGAGCAGTGGCCAAGGACTGCTTCGAAGTGATGATCAATGAATTAACCGGCACACGTCCAAGACGACGAGAATCAGAAGTTTTCTTCTTGAAGAGACTCTTCTGACGGGGTAAACGTTTCTCAAGTCGAGGTCTACTGCGACGAAAACCTGGGCGACGGACGAGTCCCGAGGCAGTCAAGAGTAGAGGAGCAAGAATTTCAGAAGTAGAAACGCTTAGAGACTGGGGCAAACCACCTGAAGGAGGAGGTGATATGTTGACGGAGGGTGAAGGAACGGACACTGAGGATTGGACGAAATCAACAAGAGGTTCCTACAATTGAGACTGAGACAAAGTGGACTGGATAAGATTGGACTGAATGGATGGTGGAGAGAAGGACTGAGACTAAGGTGGACGTGATGACTGAGGTAGTACAGGAGACTGTGGTGGCTTAAGGACTGGGAGACTGGGATCGTGAGAAGTAAATGACGTAGACTGAAGGACATGACAAGGAGGCAAAGTGGTAGGCACTGAAGGAACCAACTGAAGTAAATCAGTCCCATCCAATGGCGTACCATCTTCGGTATCAAAAAGAGTGACGTCTTCAAAGCCTGGGTCTCTTCTTGGGAACAGAACCTTCAACGATCTCCGAGTTCACCATAGAATACTTCGGCTCAAATGATGGCAAGGTAACACTCACTTTCAATTTCTGAAGACAATTGTAGAGAGGTGAACCCTTCGGTGGGGGAACCATCCGTAGACGACTCACTTGGTAATCAGCCAATCTCGCTCCATTCGCCAGGCGGCACTCACCAGTGACAGGATCAGACTCAAAGACATGGGTTCCCAGTGAGTGCGGGATACCGCAGAAACCGCAGAATGGGGAATCGTGTAGTTGTGGCATCTGATTCTTGTAATGATACGGAATCCAGTATCTCTTGGTAACTGAATCAAAAACCATACTTCCGTACGTAGGATCTGAAACAGACACAAAGACACCCTTTCGAATCATCGACTTAGGTCTCGGACGAAGCTTAGCAGCGCCAGATCTCTGACCGGACGAGCTAGAAGTCAGACCAGAAGTCTGCAACAATGGTGCACCAGCGGCGACACCAGATGATGGGTCAACAATGAAACTGCTCAAAGAACACGAATCCAACGCTGCTGTCAAAACCACGTTCGACAGAGAGTGTTGAGACTTGTCTGTCTTGTAAACAGTAGGTCCTATAACGTTATCCTGCTCAAGTTGTTCAGCAACTGATGCCAGACTGAGTGGCGTCGACAAGCCATCTTTGATCAACAAGTTCTGAAGAGACTTACGTAAAGCTCTCTGTTCTTGCTCAGACAAACTGTAGTCAGCCAAAACAGCTGAAAGAATCAGACTCGTAATCATGGACTTATAGAGCACTGCAGAGTCAACTCCTTTAGCATCCAGTTGAGTAGTAATGACTTCCTCAGCATTAGCCAAACCTCGGAGGACATGCATCAATGGCTCAGTAGGGGACGAAGTAGCATGAATAACAGCCTTGGTGAACGGTTGGAGGACCTTGACAAATCCAAAAGCTGGGTTGATGGACTATATCCTTCCGTCAGCCATATATGACAAAAAGAGATGAACATCGGTACTCAACGTACTACCCAAATGTTGCATCCGGAAGTCCAACAAACTGCTTAACCGTGTCTTGAGAATGGCATCCACACCCACTGCGACATGACGATAACCCGTAAGTTCATTAGTAGCAAGTAGGATGTGTGTCCAGCCGAACTTGAGTAACAGGGAATCAATCATCGATTTAGACGTGTGCTCTAATGAAGAGTAAACGGCATGCGGCAACAACTCCATCAAACGTGCAATCTTACCACGCCAGAGTTCGGTGGATGGGTCGGAACACAACAACTGCATCTGGGCCGGAGAAAAGCCATCGAGGCATTCGTCATATGAGCGAAGTTGACTCAAAGCCGTCTGGATGTCATGGCTCAGTTGGCCACAAATAGCAACAAGGTACTCAATGGACGGAGCGAATAACGCTTCCTTTATGGCAGACAATGGTTTGTTGACAAGATCAGTGAAGATAGTAGACTCAGCACGTGGACTCACAAGAGACTTGAAACCATCAACCAACTGTACAAGGGTTGTGGTCTCCAACGATGAGGAATCCTTGAGGGTAATTGCCTGGACTTGACTGTGGTACTTGTTCCCAGAAAGAAACTGACGGGTAAACAGGTCTGACTCTGTCTTCGCATCTCTGATTCTGGTTAAGGACTCGATAGACTGCTGGATAAGTTCTGGTCTCAATGAGTAAGGCAATAGCGGCAATGGGGAGGTGTTAATCAGATGACTGTCTGTTCCGATTTTGCTTGCAAACACCAAAATCTGCGGGTATGCGGCAGACGAACTTGGAGGCGTAGAAGCAGTGCGTTGATCGAAACGAGGGGCCTGCAAAACTGGGACAGCCTGACTCTGATAGCCCGGTGGAGGATAGACACCATATGGGAAAGATGGGTACTATGACTGTGGCGGCTGTTGGACATTCGATGGAAACCCAGGCGGGATGAATGGATGATACGACTGATCAAAACCTGAACCAAAAGGTGGAAACGGAGGACCGACTGGTGGGGGCTGGAAACCATTAGGCGGTGGCTGGAAACCTGGAGCGAAGCCAGGTGGTGGCCAGAAAGTTTGACGTGGCTAAGACTGAGTAGTGTCAACAGGCGGATGCATCTGAGTTGGAGGAGGCTGAGACTGGTTAGTGGACTGAGCCTCTGATTGAGACTGGGGCTCAACAGAATCTGTAGGCTGAGGGTCAGATTGAGAGGTAGGCTCGGTGGCAGACTGTTCGTTGGACTGAGTAACGGTGAGCTATTCAGTGGACTGAGGAATAGAAGACTGAGGAATAGAAGACTGAGGAATAGAAGACTGAGGAATAGAAGACTGGGTAGACTGAGGAACCGGTGGCTCAACATGTGAATGCTAAGGGCTCGACTGCCCATCCTGGTTACCATCCTGCATAATCACATCCGGTTTCTCCAACAGGTTATCAGCCTGAGCGTCAGTATAAGACGGATCGTTCTCATCTGCAACATCAGACATCTCGTCATCTTCTGAACCAGTGTCTTCAGATGAGGAGTGTGCTTCATTCACTCGTGGATGATCGACGGAGTCCTTGGAGGTAGCCGGCGGCTATTTCCTGGAAGACCTCTTTGGGGGCATAGTAAACACAACAAAAGACTCTTAATCTATTAAGCTTTAGGAAGCTAGGTGTTAAGTGTAACTAGCACAGAAGAGGGTGAAGGTATAATCAGGACAATGGGTGTAATACCAGTGGCCAATAGTGATATCTGATACGTTCCGTAAATACATGGTAAGGGGGAATTCCTACTCTGGAAGACGATGAAGACTTTTCCATTCGGGGAATCCGAGATGTCCGGGTGGCGTACAGGTAGGGTAACGGATGTACCGGTGACCCTAGCCTGACAACTTTCGCACATCATGCAACCAGACACACACATATACATTGAGTTGCAGATAATCCTTTACTGTTCGCATTAGAAATACGCCAGGTCTAGTCCACCACCTGGAATAAAGTTACTCAAGAATCAAGACGAAGTGTTAGGCGTTAACCAGTTTTGAGGTGATTTTTGAGCACTTTGGTTATATACTGGACCATCAAACTCGACTCAAAATGAGATCTACTCTTCACCAATAGATCATGAGTGAGCTTTGATGAAGCAGATGTCACAATTCGGCGCTGACACACTGCCATTGATCACTTCGGGTTCTTAGCTGGTTGGAAAGTAGTAACCCCCATAACATGCATAGCGTAATAATGTACACCCAATTGCGGCTATTCTGGAGCTGGTCCTAGCTGGATGTATATTTTGACCCCTGTGTCTAATATGCACCTGTACAAGTTGTGATGACAGCCCATGTCCGAAACTTTCTCTGGAGTCACCTTCCTAGCTATGATAGTCCTATCGTCCTATCAGCTCGATGAATACATTTATAGCTGGCTTTCATAGTATATCACCCCTAAATACAAACGAAGTAGTAACACATTTCCTTGGAACTTCTATTCAGTGTCTTTTCGTGCCTCCGATCAAGGTCTTGGATAAGCCACCATGTCAAACGGGTAAAACTCCGTTTCAAATGTTGATGTCCAGATCATGATTCTTGGGTTGCAAAATTCATTCTCACTTGTGGTTTCGTAAGGGTCGCTGTATGATTGAATACGATCAATAGAATATTTACTCAAAACTTGGTTCAGGAATTGTTGTACAAATATCTCCCCGGTAGGAGCTTCAAGAATCAAGACTCATCAGATTTCGTAAAGAGCCAAGTGGGTTGCCATCTAACGATTCTGAAATTGAATCTCAAGGCGTACGAGGGTTCGGATGCACTTCTACTGAATCCTGGATGAGGTCAACACAGTATAACATCATGTATAGCGTAAATCTGTATCTGTGGTGACACATGTCAACTCTTTCAAGGGTAACGC
>JAKVQR010000161.1:0-120480 GCA_030462915.1 Petasospora meyerae | reverse complement strand
ATCAGAGAGAGATACAGAAGAGAATGAACTCACGTTGCATAGGTGGATGAAGGCTAAGGTCTGAGAGCAGAGGAAGATAACTAGTGGCAGTTACAGAGATTCCACTTACATGGTGGGATGACGTGCTAGAGCCCAGGATATCTAACAACACTCCCTGTGATCAAGTTGGTTCTAGTGCCTGAACAGTGATGACGTGAAGCCTGAGAGAAGAGATTGAGGAACTTATGTTAAAGTTGTAAAGACTCTTGTTCGTTTATTGTACTTTGTATACTTTATTTTGTCGAATAAGAGGTCATTTGAAGTTAAAAAAAAAAAATTATTTTGTCGAATAAGAGGTAATTTGAAGTTTAAAAAAAAACAGATATATGAACATTGAAGCCTACTAGTACATTTACAAATTAACGCATAAATCATCTTTTTGATTCTTTAAGATGTGTTATGGGTGCATGCGTGCATGCGCAAGATCCTGATGTTGAAGGGGTGAGATACGGAAGTTGGTGCACAGGTGTTTCATGTCACATTTTTGATGCGCGGCGTCGACTTAGTACGCTCTGAGTCCTGACTTCAGGAATCAGTGCTCACCGATGATCTGCGGGATAACCTGATCCTTAACCAGAGAGACAAGATCTCTGACCCGGACTACAATCTTAAACCACCAAGTGGACTGTGGCAAGACCTATAGCGTATGGATCCAGGAGCCAGGAGTATGGAGTATAGAGTATGAGACTTGAGTTATAACTTATGAATAATGACAGTGTATGGACTATGGACTATGACGTAGTATGATTAATGGTGAGTATACCCTTTTCTGTATCAAGATAAAAGATAACTCAAGAGGACTCAGTCTGATAGCTGATGATATTCAAATTTCAAGTGAGGGACACACCTACCACCTACTCACCGTATGAGCAATATTCATATTGAAGCTGCAACCGAATAAGATCAAAATAAATACTCAAAATCCGTCAAACATCAACCAGCTCTCTTCACTCCAGGCATGAATGGAAAATTGCCAGTTTCATTTAAACATTCTGACAGCGCATTACAGAGTGAGCTCCATAGCAGCGAATATCATAGAGAGCTCCATAAAAAGTGTAATAAGACGGTATGCGTAAATATCGCCGTAAAAACTCCCTTCTGTGGACCCGGGTGCACTCCCAAACCGGCTCTTCTGGCATGTACCATCGTGGTCTCGATGTCGTCTGTGATATGTATATCCTCCACAGCAGACAGAGGACAGAACCGAACTATCCTCCTGAAAACAGAAACACGCAACCCCCTTCCCCCCATTTAGGGGTATATGAGATGGATACAGACAAACGAGGGAAAGTCGAGTGAGTAAGAAAATACCTTCTAGAAGGCAGACATGTTTGTTGAGTTCGAAGTGCTTACGAGTTTCGCTGGAGGTTATCAGAACGTCATCACCAAATTTTCCATGATGAATTGGTCGTACTGTTGAGCCGGGATAGACGTACTGGATATCTCAATATGGCTTGTTCGTTATGATCCCATGGCTTTTGTTCTCCCCAATATTGACGACCGTAGGGCTCACTCAACGGATTAGAAAACTAAAAGACTACGGCACACATCGAATGCCCCATGTGTAAATGCGATATTCCTGATAGAGATTGATGTCTTTTATGGTGAGATTGGAAAACTGTTGTTAAATAGATGTCTTTCACAATTTGATTGGGCCAGAGATTGCTCTTGTATGACTCCTTAAATAATGCAAAACCCCCAATGTGGCTTCCACTAAGTGGTAATCCATTGTAGCCAGTTATGTAGAGTGGAACTAGGTGAATTACATAAAGTACCACCCTTAAAGCCATCATGTTGACGGTAAAATATCAGGAAATGACAATTTCATTATGTATCTCGAGTTGATTTACGTTGGTGCTCTCTAGACCAGTTGTGCGAGGTCAGCGTTGAGCATTTAGCAGAAGCTAGACCTGACGTAAAGACAAGTACTACAACCTTTTCTACACTCAAGACCAACCATGAGAAAAAGAATTAATTAAATAGTTATCATACCGTCATAAAGATTAGATTTCTAAGACTCAAGCCTTGAGAAGAGCCTTGATGTCATCTTCCATGGAAGATGGCTTGGTGTATGGAGAGAAACGGTGGGCAACCTTACCTTGTTTGTCAATGACAAACTTCTCGAAGTTCCACTTGATACCGTTGAATCCGAAACGACCAAGGAAAGTGACCTTCTGGTCCTTGAGCCACTTGTACAATGGATCGGCGTTGGCACCGTTGACTTCAATCTTCTTCATGATTGGGAAGGTGACACCATAGTTGAGTTGACAGAAGGATTGAATCTCATCTTGAGTACCTGGTTCTTGACCAAGGAATTGGTTACATGGGAAGCCGATGATAACGAGACCTTCGTCCTTGTACTTCTTGTAGAGCTCCTCAAGCTCCTTGTACTGTGGGGTCAATCCACACTTGGAGGCAACGTTGACAACAACGATAACTTTGCCTTCAAATTGCTTGAGAGAGAATGGCTTACCAGCCTTGTCGAGTGGTTCGAATTCGTAGATAGTCTTGGCCATTGTGTAAAAATTGTGTTTGATGAGGGTTGAATTTAACTGCACATTCCGATTTTCCACATTCACAAATTCACAAAACAGCGGGATAGTCGCAGCTTATATACGAGAAAATTGGTAATGATCTGAATTTGAAGGGCCGATGCATTTCAACAGGAGATAAACCTGAAATAGGTCCCTTGACGCTTGGGAATGACAAATTTCTGTGAATTGAGGAACGTCAGTTGGCGGTTGCTGCAAGTTGGTGGTTGGGTTGCCATGCCAACAGTAAGTCACGTTTCTTTTTTCTAGTAGTTAACGGTGGTCCAAATCTCGGACGTACTACGTGGGTCGGGGAAGCACGAAGCATGTTTCCAACGGCGAATAACTTTATTTTTGGGCGATAAGACTTTACTTCTGTGCGTTTCTCTGGGCGGTCTGAAGCTTGAAAGGATCTATCATCTGAGTGGATGAGCCGGCTGAACGAACATTTGATTCCAATTTAAGAGAGCAGATGCCCACACAACGAAGGAGACTCGGGGATCCCTAGTACACCATTGAATGTGCAAAGTGTGCTAAACTCCCCGAGTCACTAGCGGACGCAACATCGATGCAGATGGAAGTTCTACCGAGGCTGAAATGGTCATTAATCCCTTTTTTTTGAGACACCGACGGTGAATTCACATAGAGAAGAACTTTGGAAGGGTTTGATTATTCATACTAGTAACTATACTAATTCTCGTTTGCTAAGTATTCCTGGCTTGAATCAATCATGATTACAAATCTTCATGGCTAGCCCCAGGGGCCAGCTATTGATACCCTGGTAGATTGTACGTATCTTCTCTTGTCACACTGACAACGTCTGGGTACTGTGACCTGTCCAGCAAAATGATTCCGCGGCAGGACGATCGTATACCTTTGTGAATTTGAGAGCACAGCCCCTTCTCTCGAGACGGCTACTATACAGGTAACAGGTAACGAAGATAGAGGATACACCAGAAAGGTTATTCACCATACTCATTCTGATCTCAAGACCAAGAGCAATACAATATTCAGCACTGGAAGATTCTGTTCGTATCTGAGGACTCCTGAGTCCTGATCGACCAGCATTTCTTTTTGATGGGTTTAGGGCAACGGGTTTCAGCCACTTCTGCTGGCGATTTACGCGCAAACCTCGTATCATGTGCCATGACAATTTTCGCCGCCATCTCGGGCAATGGGCATCGGCTCGGAAAAACTCGGACAAACTCGGAGATCCGAGAGGAGTTGATCATTCTTTCCAGAATCCAGAGGATCTATCTATAGACCTCTACACTACCTTTCAAATAAATTACCTTGATTGCATATTCTCTAAACCCTCAAGAGAGGCTCTCAGGCATCTTCATCATGCTGGTGACCAACGCTGTCCAGCCGTAGAAGTGCTTGGCACCCTGGCCCTTACCGGTGACATCGTTATACTGCTCAAACACGTACCCGGTATTCTCCAAGTTTCTCATCACGTTCTCCACCAGACCAACTCTCAACTCAGTGTAAGTCTTGTTAGCTAGAACGCTTGTAGATTCGTCAAGCTTGGATCCATTCTCACCAGAACCGTAGAATCTCAACGCCTCTAGAATGAGATAGTTGATGTTATACCAGATCGGACTTCTCCAGTAATCCTCGCCTGTCTTGTAAAGAGGATCACGCTTGGATAGAGACCTGATACCGTATGGAGTGTAGAGCTCATTAGGATTACTGATTAGCTCAATGATGGCCTTGAGATGTTCGTTACCAGGCTCAATGTGCTTCAACAAGAATGGGAACAACGAGATGTATCCCTTGAAGCAGAAGAACTGATCTTCATCTTCATTGTTCACAGAAACGTCACAATAGGTTTGATCCTCCTCTGACCAATGGAGATCCTCAATGTTCTTCACAATAGCCTTTTCAATCTCAGAGTATGTTGCAGCATCTTCCTCTTTACCCAACAACTCCGCCATCTGTCTCATTGATCTAGTCATCGTACCAATCCAACTGATGAGGTCAACATTCAACTCTGCCAAATCAGGTACAGGAGCTCTTGGATAATCGTCCAGTCCACTAGGCAAACAATGTGAGAATGTACGTCCTCTCCATCTATAAGCCTCCACAGGTGAGAATGGCTCACGGTCGAACTCCTCCAATTCACCTCTCTGTGTCTTTCTGAACCACTCGTAGTGTCTTTGCAACTTTGGATAGATCTTTTCAGCATAACTCAAGAGAAGCTCTGGATGTTTGAAATGAGCATCTGTGACATCCTTAAATTCCCAGTCTCCAAATTGTTCCACCAGATCAGGTTCTTCCAATTCACCAACCACTCCTCCAGACTCTGCAATCTCCTTAGCACGTGTAAGAAGATCAACAAACACAAGCATCAATGTCGGTGGATTTGCAATCTTGGGACTCTGCACTTGGAACTCAGGTGGCACTTTCGATCTTGCCTCGGCTCCCAAGATCTGCTCTCTAGCAATCCAACCATCATCGTCAATCAAGTTGAACCAACTCTTCAAGATCTCCAAAGTCAAGTCCACGTCAAAGTCCAGAACAGGAATCAAATGGAAACCTTCATCCCAGTAGAAACCTCTAGGGAAGAAAGTACGAGACGGACAAGCAGTGAAGAGCTCACTTGGACCCTCCACGGCACCATCAAGCTTGATCTGTTCGTAAGTCTCCTCGTTCAACTGAGAGTCCCTATCAACAAGAGAGTCACCGTAGTAGTACCCGATACCACCTAAGAGATTGGAGAGTACTTCCTTAGCGAAGAATTTATACTTTGGTGTGTTGAATGGTGGTTGAAGATCGAATGCCTTCTGGAACTTCTTGTCGAACTTTGCCTTCATGTTCTCAATCAACTGAGGAATCACATCTGGGGTGATTCTCTCAACAGTCTTCTCTGTGTTGAAGATGATATCAAACTCAAAGTCGCCCACAAACGTCTTCTGCACCAGGTGCAAGTTTCCCTCAAAGCCATTGACGTTTCTCAAAGTCAGTAAAGAGGATATATCCGGCTGGACAGAAGAGTGATGGTGAGTCTCTGCCAATCGGTTTACAGATTCCTGGACCAAGACACCGAAGATGTCTTTGACTCTCCATGATTGATCTGCTGGGACGTTCATGGACATGTAGTGGGTACGCCCAGGGTCCAGACTTGGTTCGAGAAGGTTCTTAGCACTCACCGTCTTATGTTTGTTGATATCCGGACCATCTGTGATCTCGATGTCAAAGGCATCCAGCTCCATAGACTATCCGAAGAGCTTGATACTCTCCCCTGCTGTGAATCCTTCGAATGGCGAGCCCGATGCTGATGTCAACATACCATCTTCACTCTCCAGGACAGTGTAGAACACTATGGAATTGGCGTCCTTCTCGTGTCCTGGTCTCGGTGTCCCCTTCACTCTCAGCGCCCAATTCCCATCTTCAGTCTTCACGAACACAGTGGTGATATCGACACCAAACTCATTGTCCCTCATCACTTGTTGTCCACCGTGTCTAGGATCATAGTACTCCCAACCGAATCCTTGGAAGTCCAATCCCTAGTCACAGAAGTGGCGCATCTTTTGCAAGTTCTCTATCTTATCGGCGTTGAACCACAGAAGACCACTCAGTAATGAATGCGGTATGCGGGGTCTGATGCCCATGTAAAGGTTTGGACGGTATGCACCCCACAGTAATGACTTTGCTGAATGGGACTCATATGCCTTGATGAGCTGTTCTGTTGGCGATGTGGAGAGTGTGAATGTTAGAGGTAATAGTAGCAGCGCCACTAGTAGCGTGTAGACTGACCTCAGACGTGGCATTCTTATGAGATCTATCTCAGTTAGCAGTCTCCCTGGCGTTGACGTGGTGATGATCTGTTGATCTTTGATGGAGAGAACAACTGTCAAGCACTGCATTTTCCCGTTCTCGAAGGCTACGTGCGCGCCCATGTGATCTCCTGTATACTAGACACTTAAAGCTATACTCTGGAAAGGGACCAATAATGAGGGAAATGACATCCGGTTTGAGACATTGCATTTCAATGTACACACTTCACAACAAGATTGGCTGAGTTTGAGATCCATCTTTGGTAGCTTCTGGGATAGTAGACTCCTGCGGTGTGAAGCCAGTATGCGGTGTTGCTGCGTTACTAGCCGGTGTCTTCTTGGTGTATGATCTTTTTCTGACAACTTTCTTTGCTGGTGCGTTACTTGAAGCCGAAGAGGTTGTTGATCCTGTTGACCCTGTCCCTGATGAAGAGGTGGGTTTTATGGAAAGCTCGAGCTTATCGGGAACTTGTACACCCAGTTCTTTCTCCACCACGGCCAGAAGAGGTATTAGCTTCTTGTATCGTTCCACGTAGTCTTCCAGTGTAGTGTTGAGTGTGTTGAGTCGTTGCATAGTCTAATCAAATACCTATTGTGCTGTGGGAAGATGTTTTTGTTAGTACTTGAATAGGATGTTGGTGTAGTAGGGAGAAACATACGCTTAGCAGTGGCAGGTATACTAGAAAGCCCAGTGAGGAAGTTGGCCATTTCCTATCTGATATCTGAAATCTGTGATTGATGGGTTTGTTAGTTTCCAACTCAATCAATGAAAATTATCACTGAACACTCACCTTCTGCTTGAGATAACGGACTTCCTCCATCAAGTCTGCCAGTTTGATGGTGCCATCCTCGAAATGTTTGATTGTGATGTTCGGTGTGGTTTGGAGTCTCTCGACTGCCTGTAAGCTCTCCATGTCGTGAACAAAGTCTTTACTCTCTTGAGTTGGTTGGTTTATCAAAGAGATTAATAAGAATTCTGGACTTTGAGCTCATTCTGAAATCTGGTCGTTGATGGCACGATGGCACAATCCGGGCTAACAAAAAAAAAAAAAACCAGGGCTAAGAAAAAAAAACACTATACGAATCGGATCAAAAGACCAGCTTCATCATTCATTTCAATCACCACAGATCATTTCCTCTCCCGAACTATCACTGTGCTGTTATCCAACCTCCATCCACATTTGTTGTTCTCCAAGAACTCTGAGGCAGAAGTACCGAAAACCTCGATGAAGTACCTGAGAGGCAACTGGAAGTATGACTTCTCGATACACTTCACCGCATGTTGACTGATAAGCCACTCACCAAATTGCATGAGTCGATACTTGGAAGCATCCTTTTCACCTTGGTAAATCTGAAACCACTGGTGATACTTCAAGTTTCTGAATGACGAGAGGACAAGCTTCAACTGTTGGTCATTGGGGCAGTACTTGCTTTGTACTTCGAGTGCTTTGATATGGTCCTTGTTGAAATGCGAGAGATGCAAAGAATAAAATGTAGCGACTTCCTGGAGTTCAGCACCGGAGAGGATCTGTGTGTGACTCAAGAGGTATGTGATGCTGGGGATGTAAGTCTGGTAATGCCCCACCCGTGTAGCTGTGCGTATCGAGAACAAGAAGACAGACTTGGTGAATTCATCTGGAGAGTGGCTCAATAGGGCCTCCCTGAGCTTTCTCAACGAGCTCAGTGTCTTGGATAGTGCTTCATCGTCATCGCTCTCAGAGCCACGGGTCTTCTCATCTCCACTATTTTGTGATCTGGAGTTGTACTAATTGACGATCTGATCAAAGAGCTGTCTCCTAGCGGTTGGGTCTCGTTGTAATCTGTCATCCTCACCTCGACTGACGAAACCAAACACAGTATCTTTCTGTGTCTTTGCCTCCTATTGGAATCTTTGTCTTCGTTTCTCTAGGGCATCAGAGGAACCCATTGACGGTTGTGTTGATGATGGTGATGATGAGGAAGATGAAGAGGAGGAGGAGGGCCTACTCCGATCATTGGAGTGGCCGTTCGAGTTTCTCATATGTGGGGGTTTATAGCCTTTCCTACTCTGTGACATGGCACTTATGATAATCAATGACGATCAGTTGTGATCGGTAGGATTGGCTTATTATGTTGATGTTGACCCAAAGTGGAGTCGGTTTTGTTTGTGTCCCAGTTTTTTTTTCTTTTTTATTCCGGCCCAGCTACCCCCACCAATCTGCCCATGATGTCATTTAATTCTAACAAATCACTATAAATAAACGATCTCGAACTCACTCTGGCACAGCAGAGTACTTCTTCTTTTGTATGAACGGTCTCACATTGATCCAGATGACCAACAAAAGCGCCACCAGACCAAACCCGGAGCTTACCAAGAAGGTCTCATCGTAACAGTCATGACCTTTTGTACACATGCGTACCCCACTGACATCATCCAGTGTGAGATTCTTATCGTAGTTGGATCCAAAGAGATGCGTGAAGAAGTAGGTGGGAATCACAGTCCCCAGTCCAATGAACCCCCATGCGAAACTGAACACTGTAACACCAAAGTATTCCAACAAGATTTGTGGGATTGAACTCCATGTAAACCCATACCCCAGCCCGTTCAAAGCCGATGCTACCCACAATGTACCGTAATCATCAAGTGTGAAACAGAAAGCCTGTACGATCAAAAGCACGCACGAGGGGACGAAGACCACCCAGCTTCGTTGCTGTTTGTATTTGTTCGCCAGAAGATCACCCATCGCTCCACACATCAATCTTCCGAGACAGTTGAAGATGGAGATTAGGGACACCTGGGAGGATTGTGATGCCGAGACTGTGTCATCATCTGCATTATGAAGCAGTGATTTGATCATGAACCCGACTGAGTAAATGTAAAGTTGACCCAATCCTGCAAGGATACCGAGAATGCTTAACAGGATCCAGAATCTCGAGCTCTTCATCACTTCCAAGTTGGTAAACTCACGCGAAGAATGTGCTTTTCGTTGAAATAACTGTTCAGTGAGTGATAGTTCACGTGTAAGCACTGGACGGGTAGCGAATGACTCGAGTTCAAAAGAGTTAGCCGGTGTGTCTCGTGTGATAGCGGAGGAGACTGGAGTCAAAGCATTGTGGGACACGGTTGGCTTCTCCCACTCTCTTTTGTCGGCCACGTAAATTGCTGGAATCCCTACCAGAGTAATAACAAGTGCAGAGTATCCCAAAAGTCCCAAGAACTTCGACGTGTCTGAGCCAAACATGAGATTCCCCAAGAATGAGTAGGCAAACGCACTCAGCCCATATGATGCAATGGGGAAACTCGTAGCCACACCTCTGTTGTTCGGATAAGTGAGTGCTGCACATTTGATCATTGCTGAGTTGACAAGCGTTGAACCAACACCAACGAGGAAGCACAAGATCACACTCACCGGTACGTTGGAGGCCTTGTTGTCAAACTGGTATTTCAATCCAATGTATCCTCCTCCGATAAAGAGAGCTCCTGGGATCAATCCTAGTGTGGAGCCCTTAGCATCGATCAGTATACCAGATGGAATACCACTCACAGAAACACCAATTGACCCGGCAAATGCAATCAAGGATGATTGTGTACCCGTGTAGTTCAGCCTGTGTGCCAGTTGTGGGCCATAAGCGGAGAAGAGGTATAGCGTACCGGCGATGATCCCCACAGAAGTGGCCGAGAAGAGTGTCAAAAGCTTCCCTCTCTCCATGGAATATTGATGAATGGGTTATCGTCGATTCAATGAACTGTCTTCTGCCTTCACTCCATCAGACTTGTCAAGGAAACAATTCAACAACCGAGTCCGTAAAGTGAAATGACGTCGTGTCAGGCTTGTATGATCGGCAGTCAGTGTGGTGTGCGGGTGTCTACAATGCACAACGGAACCGACCACGACCTTCTCTTTTAGTACGATAAGATAATCAACAGTCACTAGAGCAAAAATGATCCAGGTAACCACTATGAGACTTGGATCGATGCCATACGCTCTTGTACGAACTTCGAGAAGAGCATTCCACTCTTCATCTTCCCTCTCGAAGGCCCTCAAGGTGGCATTCTTCGGGTCCGATAACTTCAGCATAGCATCTCTTCACCACCTCATCAAGGCCTCCAAGGAGCACAATGACCTCGTCAGCCATATCGATCTCATTGCCAAACACCCCAAACACACTGGGAGAGATCTCAAGACCTTGACGGATGTCCCAATTGTATCATTTGCTCAAAGTCATGGAATCAACGTCGTCAGAGCAGAAACCAACAAAGAGATCAACGCTCTTGCATCCAACAGATACGATATGGCCATCGCAGTCTCATACGGCAAACTCATCCCCAAGACGTTTCTGGAGTCAGTCACGCATTCCTTAAACGTACATCCATCCCTGTTACCCAGATACTCTGGCGCAAGTCCCCTCCAATACGCGCTCTTGAACCACGATCCATTCACCGGAGTCACTGTGCAAACTCTACATCCTACACAATTCGACAAGGGCGAGATAGTGGCCCAGACACCGGAAGTACCAATCAACGAGGATGAAACCCTACAAACGCTATCCGAAAGACTTGCAGATGAAGGCGGTAAACTACTCGTGTAGGTTCTTCTCTCCAGGGCTTACGAGGCACCACAAGTCCAATCACCATATGAGTACTCGTACGCAGCCAAAATCACTCCTAACATGGCAGAAGTGGACTGGAGTCGAACTGCTAAGCAAATAGTCAGACAGTACAACACATTGGGACCGCTCTTCACCTTTAAAGAGGTCAAAGTGAAAAAGAGACGGAAACCTCTCGTACAAGATTGGAGAAGAATCATCCTGTCTGACATCTCCATAGGTGACGAAGAACTGGGTGTACAACCGGGAGAGTTCCAATTCAACCAGGAACATGAGACACTAGATATACAGACACAGCAAGGAACAATCAAAGTGAAGACACTGCAGATGGAGTTCGAGAAGGCCGAGTCAGCCTCCAAGTTCTTCAGCAGCCTAAGCAAACGTGCCGGTGACACACCAAACATCTTCACTACCAAGCCATAAACCACTTCATAAAGCTAACGTGTATATATAACCCACACCATATAGATCATGGAATCACTGTGCACGTCTTGTTGTACCGGTTCACCGCAACACCAATGTTCTTGTAGAGGAATCTGCGAGACTCAGTATGAGGAAGTGGAATGAACGGACCTTGTCTGGCGCTGTTCAGTCCAATCTTGATACCCGTCTTCTCCTGTGTAATCGACTTGATCTCGTCAAACGAGATACACCAGTTGACATTCAGAGTAGCGGTGGACATCATGATGATGTTCCTGAAAGTCACAATGACAGCGAGCTCCTCACCGGGCAACACAACATGGGCAACATAGTCCTCGTTCAGGAACTCACCACCACCGGCTGTCTTCAACCAGTATTGACCCTGTGCGTCTCTCTCGTTATATCTGTCAATCACAGATTCATGAGGAACGTGTCTTGGCAAACGCACCCTATCGAGCCCTTCGTTATCAAACGCCGTCGTACTGTTTCTGACACCTTCACTGACCTGACTTGCCAGGTCGAAAATACCAATTGCAGTCTTCGTAGGTAAACCAATCAGCCCTTTGCCGATACCCTTGAAGAACCCAGAAGCACCTTCCTTCGATGCACCTTCCAATGGAGCCAGGGCAATACCGCTGATACCACTCGTTATACCATCAACAAATGAAGTAGCACCGTTACTGAACCCATACAGTGCGTGTTTCGGCTTGTTTCTGCGTTGGGTCAAACGACGACGATCTTGGAAGTTCTGATCAAGAGTAGCCACAGTTAGTCCCTTGGCGATAGATCCTGTGACCTTGGAGAAACTGTCTGTGAATCCAAACACGGTCTTCTTGAGGAAACTCATACCACCTTTGGCCAATCCAATACCCAACTCTTGTGGACGATCAGTCATCACGAACCCTTGGTATGGTTCATAGAAGATGTCCATCACACCGGAACTGATGTTGTTGAACAGTCCTACTGGGTTACCAATGAAGTCCGCCGAACCAATCACCCTATGGATCTGGGAGAAGAAGGCCTGTCCGTAATGTGTCTGGATGTGCTAAATCAACGTTGGGATAGGAACTCTGACATTATCAATGAGCAGTGCGTTCAGCTTGATGTTGGCATCGTTGATGTTACCAATGGCCATCGTCAGCACGTTGAGGAAGAACATGAGAGCATTTTGTGAGGAGGTCTTGTCCTCTGCATTGACTCTCTCAGTACGCACAAACGACAAGTTCAACTGGATAGGCTGGAGATGCAAAGCTTCGAAGTAGACATCACTTCCCATAGTGCTCTGAGATGGTTCTGGTAGCTGGATGACTTCCTCACACAGCTTGTCCTCGGTGGTCTTAGTCCAACCGGCGCCCGGAATCTTGGAGAACTCCAACAGGGCAAATAGGAAATCCTCATCAATCTCAATGGACATTTCCTGGAGCAACAACGTCAGATACTTGATGTAAACAACGCCATGTGCATCATCCTTCACTTTGGTGATAGAACCAGAGAATGCAGGATGGTTGTTCATCTCCTTAATGGAATGCGGCAAAACAGTTGGGTACAGAATGATAGGGAAGATTCCACCAAAGAGCTGGTTGTCGATCTGAAGCCATTTCAGTTTCCAGCTGAAGGTCTGGTAGATATCCGAGTCGTTGAATCTCAACTCGATACCGTTAACACTGATGTAACAAAGCTCCTGCAAACGGGTATTGATCAGCGAGACTCCAAGTCCTTCAAATCTGAAGATGACGTGCGTGTTGATCTTCATATCATCGTCAACAACCTTGAAGCGATCTTCATTCGCAACAGAGACAGTGGAAGCCGTGCGTGAATCGCTCAATTTGTACATACTGAGTGATGGATCGTAATTGGAGATCACAAGGGTCTGTGTAGGACCATCGGCGACAACGTTCAGATCAACGATTCTGTTGGTCTTTGGCAATTTCATCGGTCTGAGACTTCCAATCTCAGCAAGTTGTACTCTTCTCTCACGACCTCCTGCACGCAACACCAGCTCCTTGTGGATACCTGCAGGGTAATCCCACGCGTAAGGCATCACACTTCTTGGAGGAAGTTTGTAGTACAACGGCTTGAACTCCTTCCCATCACCTTGGACAACCTCCTCATTCTCATCGACGTTAGGGTTGGATTGGTAGAACAAGAACTCCTGATCACTGAAGTTGCGAATTGAGAATGGCCACTGATTCTCTGCATCTGCAATGTGGATGAACAACGATGATTCATCCAGCATGACATCGATCTTGAACAACACCACGCCAGTTTCCTTCTGATATGTCTTCAGGAATACCTGACCCACGTCTTTGATGTTGAATGGCGAAGACCAATCACCTTGGCCACCAATGATTTTGATCTGAATTTGGTTGGATGATGTCACCGGGAGTCCATACAGCGGACGATTCTGACCTGGTTCGAGTCTGATTGGTGTAGTAGACCCAACAACCAGACACTCGATCCCCTTAGCGTACTTGTTGGTAACGATATATCTTGGTGACAACGTGACAACTTTCGAGAGCTGATATTTTCCTTCACCTTCTTTGACGGATATACCAAGACTGACAGACGACCTCTTGTCAGGAAGCATCATATCAACCTGTGAGAACTGACCGATACTTTGGAAACTCACAGGCTTACTCCAGTTAGATGGACCTAGTTTGATGAGAGCTCTGGACTTCACGTCCCCCTCATCCTCGAAGGAAAACATCTTCGGCGTGGTGGTCTTCAAAACGTCATCGTTGGAAATCTTCGACTGTAACACATTGTAGTTCTCACTGACAAACAAGTCCTTCGATGTACGGTTCAGGACGATGAATGGCGAGAAGATTGTCACCTTCAAGCCAGCACCTCCTTCACAAGTACCGTAATGAATACCGAGTTTCAACGATTGGCCATCCTCGTGCTTCAAACTCAATCTTGACTCACGTTTGAACTCGCCGCCTTGTGGAGCATTGATGATAGCGAACGCACTCTTGGCGAACCCGGAATCGACAGGTTGGACACTCAGCAGAAGGAAGTGTTCAAGCTTAACAACATGGACAGGACTGGTGTTCCCCTTCTTCAGGAAGTTGCGCCAATCTCGCTTGGAACTGTTATCGTAAAGTCTATAGGAGATGTCGTATGGAAGAAGGTTCTCAATCTCCAGAGGTGCAGAGAGCACGATTTTCAAGTGAGGGTAGACCTTTAGCAGAGGCTCTTCTTTGTTGAATTGCGCATCAACCTGGAAGAAGAAACTTGTGGTGTCTTTGGCATCTGATGAAGGACATCTAATAGAGGTTGGGGACTTCAACAATTTCTTCCAATGAATCTTGGTCTCAGACCACTCGAAAGGCCACTTGATATCCGGTTTGATAGAGAAGCTGGTGTCAAATGCCTCGTCGATCGGAACAGCTCTGGACTCACCAGCCAGGATACGGTACTCCTTCAGACCTTTGACACTGACGTTAACCTGAGTGCTATTGACAATCACCACGGTAGATCTGAGATACACGGTCTTCACATTGTCGCTTCCCAGTATCACCTCTGCGCTGAGTCTGCTGTGACGGCCGTTGATGGCTGGTTGCAACATGTAAATCTCCTCCCCTTCGCCTGTGATTGCAACATCCAAGAGGTCACTATATGACGATCCAACAAACTCAATTCCCAAAACACCTCTCTTGTTGTCTGTGTCCAAGTTCTCACGGACATGTCTCCAGTCTTCAAACTCCCATGGAATACACTCACCATCCGGAATCAACGACAAGTTGGGACGTGAGCCATCTGAAGAAGAAACCCAGACTTTCAAATCCACACCGGTCTGGTTGCAGATCTTGTACGGTTTCAACGTACCTCTTGGCTGGATCTCACCATCACTGGAGATGGACATGAATACGTTGGACAAAAGCGCAATCGATCGAGAAGACAGAGTGATCTCGGCAATTCTTCTGGCGACAAAGTCAACGGTAAGTTCTCCATTGCGCGCGTCTGCCTTAGACACATGAAGAGCAAATGGCCATGGCTCGATCAACGGCTCCCATGACGACTTGGCGTAGTTGAAGATGTTCACTTGAGACTCGAAAGATCCATCAAGCTCAAAGTCTGTGGACCAGTTCTTCGCAGTGAGCTGGAAAGGCTTCATACTCATATCGAGCACAGGTAGTTCGTTAACGTTACCAATCAGTACCAGACGAAGACCCTCGATATCAGCGTTAAGCTCTTCCGCCTTGATAACAACTTCTCCTTGAGTAGTGGAGACACGTCTGTATTTGTTACCAGATAGCGACGAAACAATGCTTGGTGCGTACCGCCCGAGTTTTCTCTTGAACTCCTTGGTGAATATGGTGTAGTGATCGTCGCCTTCTTCTTGTGTAATGGAGACCTCATCTGCTGTAGCTTGTTGACCTGATATCTCGACTGCCTTGTTGAAGATGGCAATCGCCAACTTGATATCAGCCAACGAAACCCTCAATAACAAGGGCTCCACGGAAATCTGGATAGCAGTGAGGAAGCTGTCAGTGGTGCTGCCTCTATCGTCAATAGTGATAGATGAGGAGAAGTCGTCGATGATTCTGATTCTGTTCCCATCAAAGTTATCCATCTTGCACATGAACATACCCACGTTGTTGGCACTCATCGTCATGATGTTTTGCTTGGAAGCCAACAGTTGTTCGACCTTGAAAACAATCGCTTCCGAACTCTTGGAGCCTGGATTGGCAAGAAGCACCAACTGAGTGTTAACAATGTTGATGGAGAAGCCGAGTCTAGAGATCGGAGGTGTCTCGACATCAGATTCCTATGATTCAGACGTATCCTCAGAAATACCAATTTCAGTTACTTCGGACCCAGTGACAAGCTTGAGGTCGGATGGGAGCTGAAGTCCCTCATCCATGAAAGCTTTCAGTGCAAAGATGTAATCAATGGAGAAGATCACACTAGGACTGTGTATACTGAGCATTACAACAGTATTCTTATTCTCCACCGGTCCATCTGTGGATATCTTAGTAGTGAGCTGTTGATCCACCCCTGTGAACTTTGGAATGATCTCTGTAAAGACACTGTCCTTGGCCTGACGAATGTCTTCAGCTGCAAACGAGCCAATCTGGAATGTAGCAGCATAATGGGAATCATTCTTCTAGGTGTAAGTGGCCCCAATGTTAGAGAGTGCCAGTCTGGTGATACCCGTCGCTTCACCATCAATTGAGCCATCGTGGAGGGTCAGAGAGACTTGAGGAAGCTCGAAAGAGAAGTCAACACGCACTGCGGATGGATCCACTTCGTCTGGGGATTGACTTCCTGGTCTAGGAATGGCATCCTTATTCGCGTGATAGACTGCATTTGGAGCAATCACATTGTTAGCGTTCATAGCAGCATCTTCAATCTCGGAAAGCGACTTGGTATTGTCAAAGTCAAGAACACCTGGAACACACTGGATCAAGTAGTAGAGATAGGACAGCTATTTCGCGGTCAAGTCCACAGACACTTTGGACATCGATCCCTTAGCGATGATCGGAGGAGAGTCGGTGCCTTGTGGGCGCAAGTCGATGTCAAAGACAATGTCGACGTCGTCCATGATGTTTCTGTCTTCGACACCAGATGCCCCGTGGAATGTCGAAGTGAGCTTGGTTGAACGTAAACCGACATCCATCTTGTTCAAGTAGCCATGACTTTCCTTCACAAAGTTATTGCAAGCATGGAACTCACCAAGGTACACTGTAATGTCATCGTAGATACATTCAGTTGCGTTGACAATCTTAGGAAAGACAATGATTGGTGTACGGATAATGAAGTCCAACTTCATATTCTGGTTTTGGAGATTCACCTGGTTGAATGCCGAGTCTCTGGCCATGTCAAAGTAGGACTTCATCTGCTGGAACTTACTGAAGAAGCTGAGAACCTTGTTCAAAGGCTCCTGGACAAAGTTCACTCTCATGGAGCCTGCCTGGAAGTCAAAGCGAGAAGAATAGCTGAGATCGCTTTGAGACACTGGGTCAAAGGTTTCGTAGGTAAACTCCGCCAATTCGTTACCCTCAAAACTTAGCAACTTTCTGAAGACAGAATCTCTGGAGCTAGCCTCGTTCACTTCGTCGTGGAGTGTCAAAGCACCAAGTTTACCGTAGACTTTCATTGCCTCTGGGAGAACTAGGATGTCGAACCCTGCTGTGGATAGCTGAACTGTTGCTAGCTTGATACCGTCGTCATTGAGAACAAGAGTGATACCATCCAGTGCGACCTTACAGCGAATCTGTTGGGGCGAAGACTCCATATCAGATGCATCGTTGTGTCTCAAGGCATCTGCTGGAATTTCAGGTGGATTGGGATCTGTGAAAGTGGTCATAATGAAGTTCAGGATTGTCATGAAGCTCTTGAGAGTCAACACACACTTCAGCGCTGAGAGAGTTAAATCAACGTCTTGATCAAACAATTCGATATCATTCCCCTTGTGTTTAGCCAGTCTGCGAACACGATCGTACTTCAGCTTGAAAATGTCATCGGAAGCTTGTACGCCTTCTGACTCCAGAAAGTTGTTTGAAGAGATGAGTTTTTTGAACTCAGTAGGACCTGAATCCTGGATCCAGTCCTCAATGTTGAATGTACCAAGAGATAGATCGAGATGCATATCACTCTCAGTTTTGTAGAAGTCCATAGCAAACTGTTCAGCCACAATCCCAGCCACTGGCTCAGAAGACATAGTCTTACCATCAGCACATTTGAAGAAGGACAATTCAACAGTATCAACGTTGAAATCGAGCTCGAACACGTGTTGCTGTTCAAGGCCTTCAACTTTCGGTGGAGAATGGTTGACGTCTGCTTTCTCAGCATCGATAATCACACTGTCTTCCATACCCAGTCCAATATCAAATGGAACTGCGAAGCCAGATGTATCCTCTTCAGAAGCGTCTCCAGCAGCGAAATCTGGAATGCACTTATCGATGAGTTGCATCATGATTTTGTACTGATAGTCGTTCAACTTCGCCACAAAGCGTGGTAACTTAGCTCTAGTTCTCACCCTTGCAAGATTGGCGGAGCTTGGCATCATAGAGAGTTCCACAAGCATCTTCATATCTAGCTTCTCCAACACCACTGACGAGCTGCTCTTGCCTGAGTGAAGTTGTTCGATGGTAGATCTGATAGTAGGACCGATTAAAACCTGGGTGTCTTGCAAATGAAGGTCAAACTTGTCATACATCAGTGTCTTCAACTCAGCAATGTCGATCTTATCATACTCTTCTGGTGTGAGATCTTTGATGGCCTTGGTCTTTTCACGGTCAGTCAAGTCACTCGTCACACTGATATGACCTGCATCAATAACAGCACATGGGGAAGTCCAGGAGTTTGGATCCAGTGGTAAAATGATCAAGGGTGCCTGAAGATCCAGCTAGGTGTTGATGGTCTTGTGATCTGCCCAGATGGCTTCGAGTCCCATTCTTGTCTGTGCAGTGATTCCTTGTACAGTGGCTTCAGCTGCATTCATTATGGCGTTGATGGTCTCCAAATGGGCCTTTGGAGGAGTGAAGAATCTGATAATCTCGTTGATGAACTCAACATGGTAGAAGATGGTCATGCTTCGTAACTTGGCTATGAGAGAAGCATCAGCAGAACCATCGAGCGGGTTGTTTTCAAGAGAGATTTTAAAGAAAGGTTCAACAGGCTCATCATCGATCTCCAAATTGGTATTGAAAGGTTTCACGCTCACAACATTGGTATAGAGTGTAGAGTCTGTACCGTCTTCAACTTTAAACTCATGAAGCGTGAAGTTAGCAAGGAAAGAGTCTGTTCTTTGATAGTATTCACCAGAGCAACCTTCCCAGATAATCTGGGCAAGATCTTTTTCAGCACCCTTGTGTCTGATGGCAAGACTTCCCTTGTTCAACTGAGCATGTACTTCAAATTTCACACGTTCTCTAGGAATATTGATTGCTTCTTGGATGGCCCGAGTCTCATTGAATTCAATGGCATCGTACAACTCCTCACGCTGCTGGTCAGTCATGACTAAGTTATCTTCTGACGATCCAGGTTGTGGTTTGCTCCACCAACTTGAGAACCACCCTCCGCCACTAGCTTGTTGCTGTTGCTGTTGGACAGATGTTGATTCTGCTTCAGGCGTGGATGTAGCAGAGTCTTCCGGTGAAGCCATTCTCTCTTTCTTCAACTCGGTTCTTGCCAAGGACCTGAAGAACTTGATATCCTCATAGGATAGTTTCTCATGCAGTTCACGTAGTTCCTCATTGGAGTTCTCATCTGCAAGGTCCTGTGTAATGTCAGGTAAAAGCAACTTCTTTTTCCATAGTTTGATGTATGCCTTACGGTGATCTCTGCGCTGCTTCAGATACTCCCAACTCCATCTGTAGTTCTTCTCGTGGATCTCACTGAGCACGGCTTCACCAGCGTAGCGGAACCACTCTTTAGCGTGTCCTTCTAAGGGAACTTTGGGTCTGAATTGCTTGAACTTGTGTGTTTTGTTGTACCAGTGGAATCTTGAAGCCGACAGAAGAGCATCTCTATATTGATGAGAGTCCAAGTCCACACTGAATTCTTCGAAGAACACCTCTGTTTTCACATGTGGTTGAACATCGGTAGCACCGAGCTTGTTGAGTGTCATGTGCCCTGTACCACTGACCGGCTTGAGAATAAACTGAGTGTCTTCAAATTCATCAATGTTCTGTTCTTGTATGATAGACTCTTTGAACTTTTGGAGAAGTTCATCGTGATCTTCTGAGTAAATGGACGTTGACTCGGTATTCCAGTATGCACAAAGGGACTTCAGGGTGAGAAGTTTATGCGTTAGATGTGTAGAGACTGAAATGAACGTAGGTGACCAGTTCTCATCCGTTGAGACGGCAGAGAGCTCTTCCAAGACAACACCAATTGCATAGGGACTGTCGGTGAAAACACACTGAACATCTTCGTATCTCACATGGATGTTCTTGATTGTGACTTGAAGGTTGTCGATGATTTTGGTGACCAAAGATTCGGTGAATGATTCATTCTTAGCCGCGTCTTCATCCGAGATGGAGTTCGTGGGATTTGCTCTGGTTCTGAGTTCGAGATCGAGAAGCCTTTGTAGTTTCAGCTCGAGTTCTCGTTTGAGTTGCGTAGCGTGATCATACGTGTCCTGCATGATTGGTGTGGCAAGTAGGTAGACGTCCTCAATTGACACCTTTACCGGTTTGCCCTTCAAGTTGGACCAGGGTATCTGTAATGTGAGTTCTCCGAGATGACCAAACTGAACATCAATGGGTAGCTCGAGCTTATCAAGAGACTCTTTCCGTAGTCTCAAGTCACGTAATTTCACATCTCCACTCCAAATGCCAATGTTCAGCTGCTTGGGGTCGAAGTTTTCCACATAGTTCCCCTAATGGAGTGTGTTAGTAGTGCTATGATCTTCGGGGGAATGGCGCTCAAAGACGTACCAAAAACCTGTTGAGGATGCTTGCGACCAATGACTCAAGCATTGTGGACTATTGGGTCTTTTAATTGATCAATTCGAGTTTAACAGTCTTTAATGGGGCCCAAATCTCCCTCAAAGGCGTACGATTGACAGTTATGTGCAGATCTTCAGAGATTGCTGGCTGGTCAGAGGCTTGTACTGTGCAAAGGGCCACATAACCTACGCGAATGCTCGTACCGGTCAAACCATCAGCCATGAAGCGGGGCAGTTGGTACAACAAAGTGCACACTCAATGACCTTCTTGAAGACTCCATTGTGAAAAGAAGGTAGCACCGGAATGACAATGATCTCGACTCTTTTAAAACGAAGCTTGATTGCCGGGACCTCTTTCACTTTTGGTTTTGCTGCGTTTGCCAGGGCATGGCCACAGGACCCAAACCCTCTTCATGATAAGAGAGCTCTCCATGAGCAAAGACAAGACATCATTGCAAAATTACAAACCATCCCAAGCTTCCAAAAGATTTCCCAGGATCCAAGCTTTGAAAGCAATGTTCACTCCTCTCGTATTCCGAAGGCTCATCAACCACAGATGGTGAGTTAGGGCTTGCTCTTTGGACCAAACCATCTTGAGATCGATCCAGTGGTGTTCGTCAACAGAAAAGACAATGAGTTACATGCATACTACCACCTTGGCAAGAGTCTAACCTCATACGATGGAACAATTCACAATGGTGTTTTGTCAACAATCTTGGATGAGTCGCTCACATTTTGCGGATTCCCCTTGCTTCCAAGTGGCAGAGGTGTCACTGCCAAACTTGCAATCAACTTCCTCTAGCACGCCCAACCAGACTCTACCGTTGTACTCAAGGCCAAAGTGAAAGAACACAAGGGAAGAAAAGTCATCATCGATGGTGTTATCGAGACGTTGGATAGTAAACCAGTAACACTTGCGAAAGCCGAGTGTATACTTGTTGAGCCGAAATGGTTCAAGTACTTCAAATGGTTGCAGTTGTTCTGATCTTATTTAGTGTGAATAGCTGGATACAGCCACCTTCGAATTGAATCTCAGAGCTTGAATATGCGTATATTGAGCGATCCATGATCCGAAGCAAAATGGTAAAAGCAGACACGGAAGCACGGTACGATGCACTATCCACCACTGCCTTCAAAGGGATAGCGGGATCCAAATTTGATCTTAGAAGCATTTCAGTGAAGCCAATGACATGTCACATAGGACTATAGGACTCCAGACATCTGTGGATCCGTTCAAAGAGACCACAAAACACAGAGGTAAACCTGGAACCAGAACGGACAATAGTATCGATCCTCCGTAGATTCAACAAAACTTCCAGCTCAGCCATGCTTTGTCGTCAGTTAAAGGGTAACTACTAACGATTCATTTTCGAAGTGAGTAGGTCCAACAAAGTGTTTTCAAATTTCACACACACTTTCGAAATCCACAGACTTGTTTGCTCAACATTACAGGCAAGCTCAGCTAGCACTAGGGGGCATGGAGAACAGTTTGATGGTTCGGTACTCAAATCATGACGCGCTTGCCAGTACGTCTTCGCGATCTTGGAATTCGAAAATCAAGATCCACATATGAGATCAACTCGGCAACTTAAGCTGGGAAATTTTCAATTGCACTGACTAGAACCCCAAAATGATCGCATAAAACCCCTCCAAAATTGTCCAATTACATTCAAGCAACACATAGGAAAGCTCCGAAAATATAAAATATAATGCTTCCACTGAGATTCGAACTCAGGATCGCTACATTACTAGTGTAGCGCCTTACCAACTTGGCCATAGAAGCTTTCTTGTTTCGGTGATTTTTCACCAACATTGCGATGCTGAAATGACCACTCAGGTAGGGTAACCCAATCTTTTTCGGAAATATCAGCCATAGCGGCCTTCCTACTGGTGGTTTATGAGCGATATGTTGATAAATGAAGTATGATATGAAGGGCTATATACCGAAAGGGCTGACTTACAATAGGAGTGTAAAACTGTTACACTATTCGACAATCTCGGGTTCTCCCAATTTGCATTTGGTCTTTGTTACAGGAAAAAAAAAAAAAAAACTGTCCTGCATTTTTCAACCGAAAGTCGAGCCTCGAGTTGATGACGGTAATACCTCTTCGCTGTAGAAATCAACCACTTACCCAGCTAGGCAGCTTTCTATCTTCCTTAATAAGTAGCATGATGTTCTCCTGTGGTCGTGCTGCTCGTTCAAAGGCCACCAGTTTAGTGGCTCCTTCACTGGGCCGTCTGGCTTCCCAGGCAGTGAAGACATCTTCTAACTCGATGATCTTCATGTACCACCGTTCACAATCCACGTCCGCTGCCCCTTCTGCGGAGACCAACGATACAACAACGGAGAAGGTCAAGGAGAAGAGGATCGACAAGGCTGCACATGCTGCTATTGCCAAAGTGACTGATCTGTTGACAGCCAAGGCATCTACTAAGGAGATCCTCGAGACTTTCGTTGAACAGCTCGACTCTCTCAACAACATCGGCTCCAGAATCGTTCTGGGTAACGGAGTGATCATCGACCTCATGAAAAGATCTATTGAAGAGATCAATACCCCGGGGCAAACACAGCTTGTTCCTACTCCACATGATATCCTGAACAAGACAATCACCTACAGAGCTGCTTCTCAGTTTGCATTTGTCTTTGTTGCCAAATGGCTCATCCAAGAAGGTGCTGTGGACGATGTGCTTCCTCTCTGGGTTTCATATCTCGAGTACAAGGCAGGTTCAAGATTCACAAACACCAACATTGAGCAGGAGTTTACTAGGGTGGCCCTTCTCGCTTACATCGAGTCCTGTGCTAATGGAGGTGTTGCTACTGACTCTGAAACCATCGTCAAGCTGCTTCAATGTGAGATCCCACCACACTCAAAGATGCAGTCCACTTATAGAGACTTGTTCCGTTCACCTTCTCCACGTTCTAGGGCCGTTGGTACTGCTCTCAGCAACTTCTACTTGAAGACACGTGATCCAAACTCATTGAAATTGCTCAGTGATGCCTTCACGGCTGCTCAGCAGGGACGTTCACAACCTGTGGCAGCTGCCTTGAACTTGGCACGCAGAATTGCTGCTGCTAGTGGAGAGCCATTGAGTGAGGAGACCATCGTGTCCTTCATGAAAATGTTCAACACATTGAACCAACCACCACAAGCCATGAGACTATGGAATGAACTTATCTCAGCTGGTGTGACTCCTTCCCCTTCTGCCTGGAATACCCTTTTGGTCACTGTCTCCAAGATGGGTCCTTACGAGAAACGTTTGGGTCAAGTTGAGGGTGTTTTGCAAAAGATGCCAACCCGTGATTACGAAACAGATGCTACATTGATTCAGATCTACAGTGTTGCCAGACGTTTCGACCGTGTTGAAGATGTTGTGAAGGGCAAACTCACCGCCTCCCCATTGATTACACAGGCATACCTTGAAGCTCTTGCCCAGAGTAACAAGAGTGCTCAATTCCAGAAGGTGTTGACCGAGTTGAAGGAGAAGAATGTCAAACTGTCAACCGATGCTTACAACACCATTTTGCTCAACTGTCTGAAGTCCAAGAAGTACGATGAAGTTGCTGGTATTGCAGCTGACATGTCATCTTCCGGCGTTCAACCAAACCTCGTGACATATTCATTGATGCTCGATATCAACTCCAGAATGCTTTACGCCGAGGGAAGACTTCCAACTTCTGAGACATATGAACTTTTCTTCGGAGACCTTTCTAAGCAGGGATTCAAGTCCACTGACGTCACTCTGACTTCGATTTTGGACCAGCTGTTCAAAAACAGATCCATTCATTCTGCACAGAGCTTCTTCAAGTATTTGCAATCCACAGGCAAGGCTTCACAGGCCATCTACACTTCTATGATCTCTGGATTGGCCTCCAATGGACGTGTGAACGAGGCTGAGACCTTGTTCGAGGAGTATCTCAACACACAACCACAATCAGTTCGCCCACAACATTGGACAGTGTTGTTCGAAGGACTTTGTCGTAATGCTGAAGATGCAAACATCATGAAGTGGGTGCAGAGAGTACAGCAGACTGGCGACAAGCGTAACATGAATGCCATGTCATACTTCTTCATCCTCAGGGCTGCTTAGCAGAAACACAACTTGGAGTTGGCTAACGCTACATTCAACCTCATCGTTGCAAACCAAGGCGAGAGAATCCTCACCGACAAAACATTGACGACCATTAAGTCTTTGGCTGAGAAGGGTGCAACTGTCCCAGAGTCCATCTTGAGCCGTATCCAACAATGAACGGAAGCATTGAAATCATGTACATAGGAACTACACAACATCGTATAAATGAAAATTATATGCATCAAAATGGTGTAGAAAACTATGTACGAAGAAGACAAGTAAGGTAAAAGGGGACATTCACTCTCTGGCGTTCTCAACGGCACTTTCCAAGGTGGTGGCTTTGTTTCCCCAAGCCTTATCCCAGAGAGGTTTGGCCCAATGAACGGCTCTGTCCTTAGCAGATGTTAGATCATCCAATGCTGGTCTCACATCAAGGAAGAAAGTTGGCATCCCGTTGTCATCATCTGGACCACCATAGTAATCAATCACATACCTCACTGTTTTCCAGTCATCTTTGCCGTCAGATCTGAGCACATACCAATCGTGTCTATCAAATGGAGGCTCTGTGTTGAAAGTTCCTGGGAACAGCTTTGACAATTGCAAGTATAGCAGTGCTCTTGGTGAAAGGTCATTTGGTCTTCCTGTGAACTGTTCAAGACGTGGCATGCGTCCTGTCTCCTCAATGTATGGCTTCTCCCACTCCAAGATCTCTTGCCATGCTCCTTCGTTGAGGAAGTTGTGGACGTCGACCATTGACTCCACAGCGTCCTCTGGGATGTCCTCTGCCTTACCCTTACGCACCATGGCGTTGAACATCTGTTGTGGGGAAGGATACTCCCACACACCTTCTGATTCGTCCTTACCACGAGGGATCGATGAGAAAGTACGTTGTGTAGGTAGATCGAGCTTTTGGCCAGGCATCTTACGATCGGAGATGACCTGAGGCATGTTGTTCAGAGGGTTCAGTGTGTCTTCCAATTCTGATGTGTCGCCATTTGGCTTCTTCATAGGACAAACAGCTGGAAGATCCTGCTTAGGCTTCACGGGACAAACCGCTGGTGGTTTGCTTGCCTCCATGGCCTTGTGGTTCACAGGACATTTGGCTGGAGGTGTCTGTGATGTTGATGTAGAAGTGGTAGCTGAGGAGTCAGCAGCGTCAGCCCAAAACCAACCCATGATGTTAATGTGAATGTGGATATGAGTAGTAGGTTGAAGTTTGTGAAAAGTCCGATAAGGCCTATCGTGAAAGTTGTAATGCTTGAAGTTGACGAAGCGAAGATGAGTACAAATGGTGGAGCAATAAATTCTAGAGTTCTTTGTAAGCTTTCACCTAGCGTTTCTTTTTTCCCTGAAGTCGTTTCCCAGGATGCGTAATTGTAGTGTACCAAAGAAAAGTATTTCGCGGTTGGGCCAATCAGCAGCGAGTACAAGGTCATCATCTTGAGATACTTGATGTGACTTGGGTGTAATTGCAAAGTAAAGTAGAATGATCAATGAAAACCACAGTCAATGTATCGCATTCGTTCATATAACAGAGGAATGTGCGGTACCAAACAATTGCCTCATTCTTTGTGAGTTCACTCAGTGTACCAACTTCACCCCTTACCTCCACTTATCTCCGTCAAACACACAAGTACTGAAAACATTAGCTATCATTATTATACAAGTATGGATGCAGTTGATCAATTAGTAAGACTATGATGCAATTGCTAAGATTTCACAGACTCTCGACATCGCTTTTCACGCCAGCTGAGTCTTCAGAACCCTCCCTCAACACCACTTCAGCTGGCTTGTCCATAGCTGTGAATGGTTTCCCTGTGGCCTTGGAGTAAAGTTTCAAGATGGATAATCTGGCACAGCACACCAAAATGGCCACAAGCAAACTCCCGAAAGGTGCGACCACAAAGGCAGCGAAACAGCCCCAGTCTCCACCATAGATACCGTTCCAAATGAGCAGTAGACGACCGCCTTCCTTAGCACTGCCATAGTACACAGTACCAAAGATGAACACAGCCAGGAGACCACCAAGACCTCCACTAATCACTTCCCAACCGGTCATGAAGTGAAGGCGATCCCACAACCCAAACATAAGCACAGGAATCACCGCAGCAGAGAGCAGATCGGCAATGAAGTAAATCTGCAAGACATCATCTGCCACTTTTAACCCCACAACAACGACTGGAATGATGATCAATAAAACGATACCACGGACGTAGATAAGCTTTAGCTTGTTTCTGAAGATGTCGTTCGAGATTGTGGAGGTCATAGCAGACTGCAAAGAACCCAATGTACAAACAGAGATAGTCACAATGAGAATCAATGTCAAACCGGAGACCCATTTTGGAATGTTATTCAGGATAACGAATACCGATGCTGCAGACTCATAATCACCAATACTAACCCAGCCGGCCCATACGGCCACCAGTCCGGCACAACCGACAACCACAGCCACTACTGTGAGGACGAAAGCGGCTATGGAACAACCGATCCACAAGTCCTTATCACTGCGGGCAGCGAAAGTACGCATCCAGAACCCCGAGAGGAACAGATCGTTGGTGAAGATGGCCATCGGAAGGATGTATACCAACTGCCATCCCACAAGGTTGGCATCCAAGAGCCCAGAAGGTTTGATTACTGATGTGTCAAACTTCACATAGGCACCCATAGCAGCGGTCACGATGACGAGCATCAAGAACACAGACGTGATCTGTAATGTATCAGTGATAAATGCCACCTTGAAGCCACCAGCAGCAGTGTAGAGAGTAGTCACCACACACTGCACAATTGCCACAGGAAGAGCACTCAGTCCTGTGAGCGTCTCAACAGCGTACTGCAAAGAAGCAATCTCTGAGACCATGAACAAGAAGAGTGTCAGGATCGTACATGCAGAGAGATACAAGCCAGTGAGAATACCAAAGCGCTGGAAGACCCACTCTGTAAGGACAAACCCATTGGGACATCTCTTGCGGATCATTGGTCCGAAGAAGGCGAAGAGTAGCATCGGTAGCCCACCGCTAAGAGCATACACCATCAAGCCGTGTAGACCGGCAACGTTGGCAACCTGCGGATAAGTTGACAAGATACCACATCCAAGACCCGAAGCAGCGAAATTTAAAGCCAAGGGAACACCAGATTGTGATCTGTTGGCGGAAAGAAAGCTCTTAGAGTCCTTCACTCTCCATGCGATGAGGAGGCCAGTGATGAGGAGTATGCCATAGGTGACATACATGATGGCGTTCGACGCCTGTGATGACAGCATTGTTTGGGTTTTAGTGGTTTATTGGATCAGCATACCATCTTCCATAATTCAAGGGGTCGATTGGAGGTTGGAAGAAGAGACTTTGATGAGGTTTTTAAGTCTTTGCAGTCGGATGATCCTAGACAGACAGGAGCCTTGCGAAGCTTTATAGCATATGCCCTTATGGCGCGACAACAAAGAAGATGGGTCTTCGAAGGCCGATGAGAATACGCTTTGCCCGTTCCATGCGAATAGGGAGTAAGAATTAAATGTGACACATCCAATGAGATGTATAGATGAATATTCAGTAAGGGAAACTCTCATATGTTCAACCCGGTTGCAGACAGCATGTCTATGGGTATTTTCACGGCTCTACGTAGTAAATGATCTTGAGAACGAGTGGGCAACCTGAATTAAAGATCTATAAATCAACAACCTCAAGAATACACCAGCTTTCTTTTAACACACATTTTTAGATATCACGATCTAATGATGTGCACTTAGTTCTCAAGGGCGGTCAAGATGTCGGAGTCACCAGCGTCCAAGATAGCAAGGACACCAACTCTGAAGAGCTTACCACAAGCAGTACCAAGCTCGTTGTTACCACCCTGGAAGTAGTGGACGTTGGTCTTGGAGAGCATGGCGTAGTACTCCAACTCAGACTTTCTCAAGACTGGGGTGTTGGCAGCAACAATGACAAGTTTGGCCTTACCCTGTCTCATGGACTTGACGACAGACTTGTAACCCAAGGTGTACTTACCGGACTTGATAGTCAAGGCAAGCTTCTGGTTAATGTTATCCTGGTTCTTTGGGGCCTGAATAGAAATGGAATGTTAGTACGTAGTTCCTCATGATCAGGGCATGACACTTCAAAGTTGACACCAGTATGAGAAAAAGGCGGTCCCGAAAGACCTTTGTAATTCCCAACGTCAAGGTTGAGCCTTGCCCTTTAGAAAGGGAATGCAATTACTGACCATCTCTGCGTATTTGTATCGTTAAACACTCCGGTCTTGTGATGAGGGAAAGGAAAGAAAGGACCGACTAGTCGTGGTGTTATAGTTGTGTGAGCTGAGGATAATTTTTCAGGCCAAGTGCCCCTCCACCGAGCCAGAGGAATGGTGATGTTCGGATGTTGTGTCACCTGACCGGTAGGTGCCACACTCGTACTGCAAATTTCACAGTCACACAAGCGCTCGCGAGCAACGCACAACGACTCTTTCTAGTTGATGTACGGATGTATTTCGGCCTCCCTATCTAGTCGCGCTCGCGCCCACCTCTGGGTAACGCCTGTGTGGGAGGAGCGGGAGAGGCTCTCTGCTGGTGCACGCTGGGTTTTTCACCAAAAAGTTAACTGGCAAAGAGACCTTCAACAACAGCACGGGAGGGTCCTGGTTGAAAGACAGCAAGCAACTAAGTACGTGATGACAGGACGGTAGATACGGGAAGGGAAAGACTGAGCAGATACAGTGATTTGAAAGGACAGCTTATATCAAACTTATGGCCACAAGGGACACTCTCTTTCAATCCGCAAGTTTTGACACACACCTTCAAGACCAAGAGCAAGACGAATGATCCGCAAGCAAGCGAACAATAAGCCATTATTTCCCACCAAGATGAACCTATAAGATCTATGAAGTGTTCTTATACTACATGAAGGGGTTATCAGATATTCAACCGCAACTTGGGCTTCCTATAGCATGATAGTCTATGGATGCACCGCAGAAAGGCATACACTCAGGAATCCAAGGACCACTACAAACCCATGAAATTTGCCAACGAGATAATATTGAAGAACCGTCACTAATGCTGGTATCACTATCACCAGACTGTCCCCTTACCCCATCTACCCAAGTACCCCGCCTCATTTCATAAGCACAGATTACTAACATCCACCCTATAGTCACAATGAAGGTCGAAGTTGACTCTTTCTCCGGTTCTAAGATCTACCCAGGTAGAGGTACCTTGTTTGTCAGAGGTGACTCCAAGGTTTTCAGATTCCAGAACTCCAAGTCTGCTTCTCTTTTCCACCAGAGAAAGAACCCAAGAAGAATCTCTTGGACCGTCTTGTACAGACGTCACCACAAGAAGGGTCTTTCTGAGGAGGTTGCCAAGAAGAGAACTAGAAAGACTGTCAAGGCCCAGAGAGCTATCTCCGGTGCCTCCCTTGAGTTGATCAAGGAGAGACGTTCCCAGAAGCCAGAGGTTAGAAAGGCTCAGAGAGAGGCTGCTGCCAAGGCTGACAAGGAGAAGAAGAAGGCTGCTAAGGCTGCCAGAAAGGCTGAGAAGGCTAAGCTCGCCGCTGCCGGTGGTGCTAAGGTCTCCAAGCAGCAGGCTAAGGGTGCCTTCCAGAAGGTCCACGCTACCTCCCGTTAAGAAGACATGCTTGGTTGTAACTTTATAATACAAATATGTTTGAACTGTACACTGGTGTTAAGATAAGATTGAACTCTATGTAGTTATAAATCACTGTTTCTTCTCGAGACGTGCCTTTTCTAGTGTTGCCTTGGCTCTGGCCTCCACTTTCTGCTTGTATCTCTTTGTAGCCTTGAGGTTGTAAGGCAAGAGGATGTTCATCAGTACGATCCAAGCAATGAGGATACCAATGTTTCTGCCCAAGTCACCTTTATAGGTGTCAAGGAACACCACTTTGAGTAACTCGTGTGCACAGTACATTGGCATTGCATACCCATACCGGTAGAACACATTCATCACAGGGATAGGGGAGAACACTGGGGATAAGTTCAACACCATACAGAACACGATCCAGAAACCAATGAACGGTCTGTTACGTGCAAAGATCTGGAGAGCTGCATTCTCGTTGATGGCACCCATTGCAGCGATTGCGAGGTACACGAAGCTCCAACATACAAGGAACCCTGATCTGCCGAACGTGGCATTGTAAGGGGCACCGAATGCCACACACATCAATGTGTAAACCAAAGACAAGACGAGATAGGCCCCATGAGACGCAGTGATGTGGTATACCAAGTACTGCTTGAAACGCACTTGTTCTCTGATACTCTCGTGCAACGCTGCGGCAAAGTTGAACTGGTGGAAGGACATAACGAACATGTAGATGAGTCCGATCTGTACTGGTCCCAAGATGATGGTATAGTTTGCCGGTCTGTAGTCAACATAGTCGAACCAAGGACCTGTTAACAATGAAGGTGCTTCGGAGGCAACGGCAAGTTGTTGTGATGTGGGGAGTTTTGATAGTAGAGTGGACGTGATGTACTGTGCAACAAGCGCAGCGTATGACTTCTGCATGGAGATCATAGGGGTCACCACATAACTCGAGACAGATTGTGGCTTACGGGCATTCTCGTACACCAGCTTGATCGATGTGGTGTTGAACGATGTGTCCCCCATTTGTAGGGCGGTGAAGTAGTCGAGTGTGAAGTTTGCTGGAACGTAGAAACCTGCCCAGTAGTGCTGGTCGTGTACCTCTTTCACGACTTGCTCGTACACTGTACGGTTGTGTTTGAGAGCATCAGCAATCACCTCCTCAGACTTGAAGTGGAAAGTACCCACAGCATGCGCAGATGAAGTGTTGAGAAGTGATACCAATGTCTGTGAGAAGAGTGGCGGGAGGTCGCCAATAGTGCTCTCTTCTGAGACAACAAGATAGGAGATGTGTTTGATCCCCGCAGTACGGTTGTACCATGAACCCCAATAGATAGACAAAATACCCAGAAATGCAGCAAAGATGAGGGCATACACTTTTCCAAACATCCATGCCACTTTCCACAATGCTGCCTTCCTGCGTTTCTTCTTCACTGAGACTGTGGTGGCCGTCTTTGCCAGAGTAGTTGTGTCCTCAGCGACAGAGGTGGTCGAGTCGGTGGTGTTGGCCTCCTCAGTTAACGTCACGATGGATTGGTGACGGTGATAGTCCGTGGCATACGGTTGCTGTGTCTATGGTTCTGATGGCTGCCTCTATTCTTCATCCTCATCGTTCTCCTCTTCAATTCTTGTGGTTGGGCGTCTGTAGAGTGTACCGGTTGTAGCTGGTTCATTGTTCCCACTTGACTGGTCTGTGTGCGATGCTGTTCTGAACGTGGAGGGAAAATTGGACCTGCTTGCTGATGAACGACGACGGAATGATGTTCCAGAGACCGTTCGGTGGAGACCCTCTGGTAACTGTGATACAGCGGTGAAGTCCATATCATCGTTGGTGGTGACTCGATAAGCCGTTGTGTCTAGTGGGTCGACCTCAGATAGTTCTCGTTGTCGCTGCCTGCGAGCCGTGTTGCTGTTGGTGTTATTGTCACTATTCATGTTGATCAGTGTGACTATCTGTCCTTGTAGTAAAGTGGTTCTAAAATCAATTTACAACATTCTTCTATCTGTTTAGACAGCGAGAGTTGAGAGCTTGAGAGCTTGAGAGCATCCGAAATGGTCAGCAACTCCGTAAAGCCGCGCCCGGCTCAAATCTGCTCTGCCGACTCCGTTTATCTCCGCTTTTCTAGTGATATTGGAAGTTCAGAGTTGAAACTCGAAGACTCAACATACCATATCACTAAACATCATCAGGTACACAAACAACCGAGAGCTTTCAGAGAACATGACCGAGCTTGTAAGGACATCAACGGACTCCAGCAGCGGCTCCAGCTACTCCCTACGCTCGGAGGACTCTGAGAACAGCATCGTCAATGAAGTGCAACAGCTCAACCCGGACGTTCTGGATGCCGTTATCCAACACGACGACATGGTGGGAGGCAATGCCGTGATGAAGACCCTGACACATCGAGATGATGCTGTAGATCCAGAGAAACATAGTCAAGAAGGCAGGAGACCATCATTTCTTCAGAGACGTCGGTCAACTATCGTGGAGGGTATCAAGGGAACTGCTGCTTTCCAGAAGATTTCCAAACTCGGTTTCTGGGATACCGAGTTCAAGAGACAGAGAATCAAAGTCTACACGACGTTTCTAACAAACTATTTGGTGCTTTCAGTTATCCTGGTCTTGGTTCTTTCTATCATGTGGGGAACATACTACCACAGAGAACGCCGGTACCACAACCTCAAGATCATTGTGGTGAGTGATGACGCGGCAGTTGGGGGGATCACGCCGATAATTGGCAACACAGTGAACACAACTGCGAACTTGGACTTGATTAAAGCTAATGGTGGCTGGGAGGTACAATCATACGGCGAGTTCTGGCCCAAAGCACAGGAACATAACAACACCATCAGACAGGAGTTGCAAAGGCTAGTACACCATCAGAAGTACTGGGCAGCTCTTTATGTGAGACCGAATGCCACATATGACCTCTATCAGGCCATAGTGAGCAACGACACATCCTTCAACGTGTCGTCGTCTTTGGTTGAGTTCATCTACGAGTCTGGGCGTGACTTCATCACAGTGAACACATACGTGGTTCCATTCCTCCAGATGTTTGAAGCACAGTTCTCTCATTTGATCAAACAACAATACGCCACATTGGTATCTGAATTACCCGATGATGAGGCAAAACTGGACGCACTGAGGTTCCTGTCACTGCCCATGACGTTTCTCTACACCGATTACAGCCCTGTGACACCGATTCTCATGGCACCGTTACAGCTTGGATTGACTTACCTCATCGTATTCACATTCTTCCAACTTGTGCTGACACTAAGAATCCAGATATACCTTGCCTCCATCATCCACGGTGTGAAATACCTTGCCGTGAAGTTGCTTGTTTCCCAAATCGCATACCTGATCATCTCAGCTGCTTATGTTTGCCTAAACGTTGCATTCCAAATAGACGTCACCAAGACATTCGGACACTCTGGTGGGTTGGTGCTTTGGGCCGTTGCATATCTCACAATCGCCTCTCTCGGTGCATTGAACGAAGTGATGGCTACGCTATTGTTCACTTACTATCCACCGCTCATTGGTGGTTGGCTTGTGTTACTGATGTGTCTCAATATTGCGCCAACAACTTCACCGATGGCACTCATCAACCCCTTCTATCGTTATGGTTATGCGATGCCCATCCATAACTCGTACGAGTTGGCCAAAGTTGTCTTTTGTAACACCTACAAAGGTCAGATGGGTAGAAACATTGGGATCCTCGTGGCATGGATTGTGGTGACCAATGCCATGTTGCCCTTTGTGCTAATCCATGTTTCCAAGGTGAGAGAGAGAAGGGAAAGAGAAGCCAAGGAGAAGGCCGAGACAAGTGCTGTGGAAGAATGATTAGTACGTACCCTACCTTTGTTAGCGAATGACGTCACTGATAGAAGATCCCATCTAGTGTAGTTCACGCGGATTACCATACATGTATGCGAGATCGTATGGTCGATGAGGCATATGGACTGGGGCTCAGGGGTAATAGCGGAAGTTCTATCACTTTATATGACCAGTTTAGTAATTCCTGGTCTTATGAGCTCCTCTCTGTCACCCCCGGCAGAGACATTAATTGCCCCGCGGAATCACGAACCACGCCACGGAGATTACTCAAGCGGACGGAGATAAGATTTCCAATGTAACCTATGATCGATTTGTGACACAACAGACTTGTCACAGCCTTTTGTTCTCTAGGTAAGTTTGATCAGGCCACTAGGCACTAGGTTTTTGATCAACTGAAAGATATCCCTCATCCCTCATTTCTTCATACTCGCGACATTGCTACATCGTAACGGTGTTGACCGGACTGGTTCGACTGCTTTCTCCCTTCACTGATGGTTCGTCCTCTGTATGTGCTCGGTTTCGGACTTCACCGATGGGACGCGCGAGCCATCCAGGAGGGCGAAATGGCTGGGAAAGCCCTCTGATCCCCGATAAGCAAACTCTTTGAGGAAGTCTATAAAACGAACGTGCCATCCTGTTCTGAACAACTGATTTCTTCTTCGGGCCCAAACTCTTGGTCAATCTTCCAACAAAACAACAGCATTCAACAAACAATGTCCTACTCCACACTCTCCTCCTCCACATACGGTAAAGATAACGTCAAGTTCCTCAAGGTCAAGAAGGACCCACAGAATCCAAAGAAGCAGGAGGTCATTGAGGCCACCGTTTGTGTTTTGCTTGAAGGTGACTTTGACGTCTCCTACACTAAGGCCGACAACTCCCCAATTGTCCCAACTGACACCGTCAAGAACACCATCCTTGTCCTTGCTAAGACCACTGAGGTTTGGCCCATTGAGAGGTTTGCTGCTAAGCTCGCCACCCACTTCGTGGAGAAGTACTCCCACGTCTCTGGCGTCTCGGTAAAGATCACTCAGGATCGTTGGGTCAAGTACGATGTGAATGGAAAGCCACATGACCACTCTTTCATCCACGAAGGTGCAGAGAAGAGAATCACCTCCCTCTACTACTCAAGAAAGGGCGACTACAAGCTCTCCTCTTCCATCAAGGACCTTACCGTCTTGAAGTCCACTGGTTCCATGTTCTATGGTTACAACGTTTGTGACTACACCACCCTCAAGCCAACTGAGGACAGAATCCTCTCTACAGACGTCGATGCCACCTGGGCCTTCGACACCAAGTTCTTGGGATCCATCTACGACATCTCCAAGCACGCCGACGCTGGACTCTTTGACAAGGTTTACAACACCGCTAGAACCATCACCTTGGAGAGATTTGCCCTTGAGAACTCTGCATCCGTCCAGGCTACCATGTATAACATGGCCACTGATATCTTGGAGGCTGCTCCATCAGTGTTCGATGTCACTTACCAGTTGCCAAACAAACACTACTTCCTCTTCGACTTTGAGTGGAAGGGTTTGAAGAACGACAACGAGTTGTTCTACCCATCTCCCCATCCAAATGGTTTGATCAAGTGTACAGTTGCCAGAGACGTCAAAGCTAAGCTCTAATTTGTTTTATATTGCATTTCCACCTCCACTTTCGTTCAGTTCGCTCATTACTACGTTTTGCATTATCCTTTAACTTACATACATCTGATCATTATATCGATCCGTACGTATACATATATACAAGCAGCGTTGAATCCTTTTCAAAAGAACCAGCTGGTCCATTTGTTTCTCTTAGTTGCTGGTGTGCCGAACTTTGGATTGTTGGCAATAGCCTGGGCCTTGTTCACAACGGCATCCGTCGCCTTGGTCTTTGCATGTTGTGCGATTGTACTCATCTTCTAGTTTCCAATCTTGAATCCCCATTTACGTAGCTGGGATACGACAGCAGGCGTGGTGGCCGCTGTTAATGGGACACGGATGAAGATCAAAGACTTGTGAAGAGCATACGCAACAATGGCTTCGGTGACCAAAGGCGATTCCCAGAAAGATCTTTCTTCTTCTGGTGTCTGTCCTCCTTCGTTGGACTCGCCTGGCACTGGAACTGTTTTTGGAGTACCCAACCCTGTCTTGGTTTTGATCCAGTTCATCACCTCTGTTTGATACCTCTCGACAGTGTCTGCTCCAGCGGAGTGTACCAGCACAAAACACAAAGGAAAATCAATTGCTGAGAAGGCCAAGTACACTCCAAGTGCAGAGTATCCATACTCCTGCATCAGCGCTTTCAATCCGGATGGTTTCTTCTGCCCGCTTTGCGTGGACTGCGATCTGAAGTTCTGGAAGCGGAACTGTTGCTTGAATTGAGAGTAAAGTCTCTGTCTCTGTGTAACGAAATTGGGCTTCAAAGTATGTGCGAATCCATTCCGGAGGCCATGCATTGTCATTCTGGTGAAATTCATCGTAGTTTATTGCTTTTGATGGCAATTATAAAACCAAAAGGAAGTGTGAGTTGCCGTCGATGGTCTTGGGATAGAAGAGATGTTGTTGGTTAGCCGAACCGTTATCAAACGAGATCGCGGTAGAAGGTTTTGAGCACTGGTGTATGCGGACGCGAAGTCTTGAGATCTCTCGCACTTCCCAGTTCTTTCAAGCTTCTTCCCCTCATCACCACTGCAGAATAAGACCCACCGCCAAACTGAATTTCTCTTCTCCCCTCCATGATGTGAAATAAACACAACTTCACTTTCAAAATCCACTACCATTCCAGAACTCTGTTGACTTGCCGCTCGTGCAAGAGCTCTTATTTTCCCTTTACAAATGCGCCTATCACCATAACCTCATCTCTCATCTCCTGCCGCTTTCGGACAACACAATGACATGAGCTAGAGCTGTGTTCCATCAGATGCACCGATCACAGATGCACAACAACAAATGCGCCCTACTCGTGGATCATGCAGAGCCTCATTTTGACATCTCTTCAACAGCCAAAGCGTCAACACACATGCAATGGAAACAGCACATCCTTCATTGTTCTATCCCAATTGAGTAGTGAATCCACTGAGAAGTCAGGGAAACACTCGCAGGATGGTACCCTTATACGGGTGGAATTTATGCATCGGCTGTGCACTAAACACAAATCTCTGTTTGTTTGGAGATGAAATTGTGGAAGTAAGGTAATTTGAGGCTCTTGTCATACACTTCAACACCCCTGTCCCTTTATAAGTCCATCTCAATCCTGTTGTTGATCATTTCTGTCTTTTGGGAATCTCCATTATTCTATCAAACAAATCTGAAACAATCCAGAAAGTCACTCGTTCATCTTTACTGCTGATATGCGTTTCAATTCAGCTCTTCTGGTTGCAATCAGTGCTGCATCTGCCGTGGCTCAGGTGACTTTGTATTCCTCTACTACCAGGACCTCCACTCTGGGAACCTGTTTGGAGTGTACTACATTCACCCCTGTCACCATTCACCAGTCCACCACTCGTACTAGTACTCTTGGAACTTGCTTGGAGTGCTCTACCACTATCAGCACCTCCTCTACTTCCACTTCCTCCAGCTTTGTGACCTCATCGTCTACCACCTCTACCACCACTTCCTCTTCTTCTACTGTCCCATCATCATCTACTGATGTCACCACCTCTTCTACCTCTTCTTCCACGATCTCATCCTCTGTACCACCTTCTTCCACCGATGTCACCTCCTCTTCATCTACTGAGACACCAACCTCATCTTCTGAGGTCGTCACCAGTTCCTCATCTTCTGAGACTACCAGCTCATCCTCAGCTGTCTCGAGTTCATCCTCCGAGGTCACCAACTCGTCGTCTTCCGAGACTGCTAGCTCTTCCTCTGAGATTACCAGTTCTTCTTCTGAAACCAGTTCTTCTGAGACCACTAGCTCTTCGTCCGTCGTTTCGAGCTCTTCCTCAGAGACCACCAGCTCTTCTTCAGTTGTTTACAGTTCTTCTACTGAGGTCAGCAGTTCTTCTTCTGTGGTCTCCAGTTCCTCTTCTGAAGTCCCAAGCTCTTCCTCTGTGGTTTCCAGTGCTTCCTCCTCTTATTCTTCTTCAGAGGTCATGAGCTCTTCATCCTCCTTGGAAACAAGCAGCTCTTCATCTTCTTCATCTGAAACGTCTAGCTCTTCTTCGGTTGTCTCCAGTTCCTCTTCCGAGGTTTCTTCTTCTCTGGTCTCAAGCACTTCCTCCTCCTCTGAGTTGTCTAGTTCATCCTCCGATGTTTCTAGTTCATCTAGCTCTTCCTCTGAGATTACCAGTTCTTACTCTGAGGTATCTAGTTCTTCATCTGAATTTTCCAGCTCCTCTGCTTCTTCATCCGTGATTTCGAACTCGTCCTCTTCTTCTGCCTCTTCAGAGACAACCAGCTCTTCTTCTTCTGATGTTTCCAGCTCTTCATCTGAGGTCACAGGCTCTTCCTCCTCCACTGTGTCCTCGTCTTCTGTTGTTTCCAGTTCCACAGTTACATCTAGCTCTCAAGAAGTGTCATCGTCAAGTTCATCGACCCTGGTTACCTCTTCAAGCTCGGCAGAGTCCAGTACCGTTGAGTCTTCTTCGTCTTTCACCTCCCTTTCCCCTGAGCCTTCGACATACATCTCTGTAACTTCCAGCTCCAGCTCAATGACATCATTATCTTTTGAGACGCCATGCTACTCTACCGGCACGGTTGTTACATCAAGCGGTTCAACTCTTATCACTCTGACTACTTCCCTCCCTGTCGTCACTGAATCTACCATCTTTACGACATCTGGTTCGTCTGAGTTGACAATCATCACTACTGTTCCTGTGTCTGAGTGTCCAGTGACATCTTCTGAGTCCTCTTCTGGAACTTCTTCTGAATCCTCTTCGTCTTCTTCGTCTGAGATTGTTGAGACTCCTTGTTACTCTACCGGCACTGTTGTTACTACTAGTGGCTCCACTGTTGTTACATTGACTACCTCAGTTCCAATTGTGTCGGAGTCCACGATCGTCACTACCTCAGACGGCACAACGATTACCACGATCACTACTGTTCCTGTGACTGAATGCCCAGTTACCTCTTCTGAGTCCTCTGCTGAGTCCTCTGCTGAGTCTTCTTCTTCTTCTTCTTCTTCTTCTTCTTCTTCTTCATCTGAGACTGTCGAGACTCCTTGTTACTCTACCGGCACTGTTGTCATCACCAGTGGCTCCACTGTTGTTACTATGACTACCTCAGTTCCAATTGTGTCGGAGTCCACGATCGTCACTACCTCAGACGGCACAACGGTTACCACGATTACTACTGTTCCTGTGTCTGAGTGTCCAGTGACATCTTCTGAGTCCTCTTCTGGAACTTCTTCTGAATCCTCTTCGTCTTCTTCGTCTGAGATTGTTGAGACTCCTTGTTACTCTACCGGCACTGTTGTTACTACTAGTGGCTCCACTGTTGTTACTTTGACTACCTCAGTTCCAATTGTGTCGGAATCCACGATCGTCACTACCTCAGATGGCACAACGGTTACCACGATCACTACTGTTCCTGTGACTGAATGCCCGGTTACCTCTTCTGAGTCCTTTGCTGAGTCTTCTTCTTCTTCTTCTTCATCTGAGACTGTCGAGACTCCTTGTTACTCTACCGGCACTGTTGTCATCACCAGTGGCTCCACTGTTGTTACTATGACTACCTCAGTTCCAATTGTGTCGGAGTCCACGATCGTCACAACATCTGGTTCCTCTGAGCTCACAATCATTACCACTATTCCTGTTACTGAGTGTCCAGTCTCCTCTTCCGAAATCTCTTCTGAGTCCTCTTCTTCTTCCTTCGAAACAGTTGAGACTCTATGTTACTCTACTGGTACTGTTGTCACTACCAGTGACAACACTGTTGTAACTCTGACCACCACGGTTCCAGTCGTTTTTGAGTCCACCATCGTTACTACTTCGGATGGTACAACTGTTATCATCACCACTACTGTTCCTGTGACTGAATGTCCTGTGATTGAGACTACTGTGATCCCTTGCTACTCTACTGGTACCACCGTCATCTCCAGTGGATCTACGATTGTGACAGTTACTACCTCTGTTCCAATCGTGTCCGAATCTACTATTGTCACTACTTCTGGCAGCTCTGTGTTGACGTTTGTCTCCACTGTTCCAGTCACAGATTCTACAATTGTTTCATCTGAGACTCCAAGTTACTCTACATCTACTCTTGTTACATCTAGTGGTTCAACAGTTGTTACATTGACTACTTCTGTTCCAGTCGTGTCTAAGTCCACCATCATCAGCACCATTGGTAGTTCCACAATGACAATCGTCACTCCCGTTCCAGTGACTGAGTCTCATGTCATTCCGTCGGGGACCACAACTCCTCCAGTGGAGTCGACCGTGACAACAATCACTACAACTACCAGCGGTACTGTCATCACTATTACCACTACTGTTCCTTGTGATTCTACAACACCAGCAACCATGCCTTATGTCTCTACTTCTACCTTCACAACCGATGGTACCTCCTATACCACCCTCATCACCATTCCATGTTCTTCCTGCTCGGCTGGAAAGACTGTGCCTACTTCCACTGCTCCAATAACTGTCACTGATGATGCATGCTCATCCACCCAGGTTTTGACCACCTCTTCAGACGGTGATCTTGTTACATTGACTTCACTGGTTCCATGCTCTACTCCAGATACTGAAGGTAAGTGCAGCACCGTTATCACTACCACTATTGGGGATGATGTTTCTACGTTGACTACAACTGTTCCTTGCGTTACCTCGATCTCTCCTGAGAACCCACAATTCCCAACAGAGCCAGCCATCACCACTTCCACTCTGACCTCTGAGATCACACAGTCATCCAGTTACTCCGTTGAGACTTACGATGCTGGTGCATTCAGGGTCTCTTTTGCTGGTATGTTGTTGTCTATTCCACTCTTCTTCATTTGAGTCTCAGAAAGTCACTTCTTATTCCTTCTTTCCACCAAAACAGTGAACCTTCTTCAAACTTATCTATTATGTATATTGTTAGTCCAATAATTATCAGACATACATTTGAAAACACAGGGGTAGTAGCTCTTCAAATTATAAGCCTTTTTGCTACTTTTTTTTTTTTAAGTTCCCTGTATAAAGTTCTCTCTCTAAATATATAGATTTGTTCACCACTTTGCTTATAACTAAACTGATCCATTTCACCAAAGGACTAGGTGGAGTGATATTGAAAAGGTTGTGATCGCTTGTCGTCAATAATTGAGAAGGGATTATTGTTCCGATGTCTGTGTGGCGCTGCAGAGAAAGTGAAAATTGCTTACGTAATCAGATTTGAAAGAAGCAAAAATGGACGAGTCCGGAGTCGAACCGGAGACCTTTCGCATGCTAAGCGAACGCGCTACCAACTACGCCACACGCCCTAACGATGAATCTTTAATTTTTCCAATTCAATACACAGTTCAATTGCTGAATAAGGTATTATGTAAACATTTATGCTGGCTTTTGCAGCATATATTCATGCCCAATTATAGCTTCAATACGCCCCCATTTATATACATGGACTAGTCGAAGCTACCTTTTCATGATGGTTTAAAGTTGATCATTGACCATTTATAAACTAAATTATGCAGGAAGTGTGAAAATCAAATCATACCATGAAATTAAAACCAATGAGAAAAGCATATAAGCACCAACAGAACTAAAGGAACAGAATACCCACCGCAACTCAGCGACCCTCCTTGAGAAGTTTGTTTCTCTTCTCTTTCTTGCGCATTCTGTCGATCTTCTTCTGATGCATCTTGGCAGCGAGAGCTTCGTATCTCTCTTTCTCTGCTTTCTTTTCCCTTCTCTCTTTGAGAGCAGTGACTCTAGCCTTCTTCTCATTCTCTTTCTCCTCCTTCAACTCTTTCAATTTGGCCTTCAATTGCTACTCTTTCATTCTCTGTTCTTGTTTCTTTTCCCAGGTCGATTTGACACCGAGAGCTCTCACTCTGAAAGCATCTTTCTTTACTTTCCAGCACTTGCCTGTTATCACTGCGTTAGTTCTCCGAGTCTTCACCGTATCGATTTGGCTCTCAACATACCGCTCACTCTGTCACCCTCCGTTACTTTGGCTGTTATTTCTAATGGTTTCCCTTCTTGGACGCTCATTTAGTTCGACGTTGTAGTTCCGTTCCTATTTTAGATCGCTTGACTCAAGGGAAGCTGATATAAAGACTAGCTGCTCATCTCTCTTGTACGTGACATGAAAATATTTAAGTCAGTGGTGCAAGGATGTGAAGGGACGGCCAACAAAAAAAAAAAAAAATCAAGCTCGAAAGCCCAATGAAGAGTGCTGATCTCTACTACAACAAATAGTATCAAAATGTTCTTTTAGTTATCATGATTATAGGTCTGCAAGCTCAAAGCTCAGTTGTGTCGTCATCCAGAAGGTCATCTTCATCATCATTGAGAACATCATCCAAAATGTCGTCGTCATCATCTCTGTACTCCTCCGATGCGACTGGAAGGAATGGCTGAGCAGACTCACTCCAGCTCTCTCTTGCAAATAAGCCTCTCACTCTGTCAATAACTCCAATGTTGGCCAATTTGGCCATCTTGTAAGTAGCGATAACAGCAGCAACCACAGTGATTCCGCCTCTCACGATCATGTTGACGACCTTGTCAGTATAGTTGTTCTCGATGAGATCGTCTTCTTCACCGAGTCTGATTTCTCCAAATCTGGCAAACCCGCCGTTACGGCGAATACCTCTGTCATAAACGAACCAAGTAGCTCCGACGAACACCGCAGATGGTATAATAATGACCAGCAGCAGACCGACAGTACCCAGTTTTCCACCATGGACATCGTTAAACTGGCTTTCCTTACCAGGGCATGGAACTGGGTTCCACTTGTCAAACTCCTTTCCACCAGAACATGTGGACATAGGGATCTTTCTGTATCCCGTAGGCTCGAAATATTCAAATGCGTTCTGGTCAATGCGGCAAATCTCTGACCGATCCTCAGGCTCAAGACCTTTGACAAGTTTGCAAGTTCCGTCATCCGCCTTGACATAGTTGTAGTCACACTCATAGTCACGTCTTGAACATGGACAATCTTTGACAATTTTGAAAGCAGCATTCAGTGGAGCATTACCAATGAAGCAATCAGTACGATCCTTGATCTTTCTCAAGTACTTTGCCTCGTGACCAAATAGACAGTTGGATGTCTCAAATGGATGCTTTGGACTCCAATACTCGAAATCGTCATTCTCAGGGTTGTTCAGGTCCAGTACACACTGTCTTGTGAAAAGATCCTCGAAATCGAGAGTGAACGTAATTGACTGGTCTCCTTTGTTTGCTGGGGCCTTGGTTATCAGAAGGAACTTCTTTGAAGTGTCCGAAGGCACAGTAACGACATCCTTGATGTTCACCTTATCGTTGGTAAACTGATATTCGGACCAGGTATCACCCTCGTTCAAAGAGTAGAAGATGGTGTTGGTACTTTCAGCATCGTTGACCAGTATGATAATAGAGCCACGATCTCCGAACTCCCATTGATAGGCACCTTTCTTAACTTCCTTCCATGTAGATCCACCGTCGGTAGAAATGAAGGTGGAGGCATCTCCAATAGATCCTAATGAGTCACCAACATTACCGACACCCAAAAGCACACCAGTAGCAGAACCTGAGGAGAACGTATCACGATGGTCTTTTCTCTCCGTGTATCCATGGAGGTGCAATGAACACTCCGTCAATGGCTTTCCAATGCATGGGTATCTCTTTCCTTCTGAGTCGGCAGCTGGTGGCTGAACTAGATCCCAATCAGCTCCATCATTAAATGTGATCTTGGTCTAGATCTGCTTCATTGAGCCCTTGCGAGCCTGTGTAGGGTTCTTGACAGTGTTGATGATAATAATTCCTTCCATACCGCGTACTCTTTCGAAGTCAACCTCGCCATGCTCGTTTCTGTTCACATTTTGCTGAGTCAGAACATAAGATGTGCCGTTGGAGTTAGATTTGAGCATTGCTCCAAACTCTGAACCAGTGTAGTCGTTGGTGGTAACATGGAAGAACACCGCACCGGTCTCGGCTCCTAACACGGTGTATGCCTGCTTCTGATGCACAGCCACATTCTTTGGGAAATCTGCACTAGCGAACGTCTCACCATCAAGAGTAACATAAGCCTTCAGCTGCTCACCTTCAACGGCTCCCACAATCGTGAACTTATCTGAAACAGCGAACCCAACAACCTTTTCAAAGGGCTACTCATGAGTAGAGAATCGATCATGTGAGGTTTTTAAGCCCAAAAAACCACCCTCTCCAGCTTGACATACAATGTTCTCGCTGGAAGATTGCAGGTCAGAAGGTCCAACAAAACTGCATCTCACTGCCTTTTCAAGTAAAACATCCCATGACGCACCAAAATTGTCAGAGATGTACACAACAGGTCTGCAGTTAGGAGACCAAGGTACCTCACACCCATGTTGTCCGTGGAAGAGCAAAGTCGAACTTGATTGATTTTTGAATCCCAGGATAGGGTATCCAAAAAAGTTGTAGTCAGCTGGGGTTTTGACAGGAATAAAGGTATTTGCACGATCCGAAGATATGTAGATGTGTTTCTGACGGGTCAACAGATAAACGTAATCCTTGGAAAATTCGTTCAAGTACATTCCCATTATCTCATCATCGGTTTCGAAGGGCTCGAAATGTGATCCACCATCATGCGAGATGTATACCTTGTGCTGTGATGTGAACACAAGTACAGTTTCATCGCCTTTATGATACTCTGACTGCTCCAGGAAAGTGTAGTGAACAATAGTACCTGGGATTTTGTTCTCAATCGCCTTGATGACTGCAGATTGTGATGGGTCTGCTGTGCAATCATGAACATACTCCTCCATAGCAACTTCACCATTGCAAAGGTTTCCTGGGATCTTTCTTCTTCTGGCCAATCTCAACTCCTTGTTCTCAGAAGCAGAGCACAATTGGGCAAGAGCTGTTTGATCTGGAATGCAGAAGCCTTCAGAAGTCTCAACAAATCCGAAAGAACATTCAAAGTCTGCGTCTTTGCACGTACACGCGATCTCCTGGACTTTGAGATCCTCAAAAGGTTTGTTGATGAAGCAGTCAGCAGTTGCCTTTCTTCTTTTGTAAAGATCCTTGTGTCCAAAGTAACAGCTTCCATCTTCATCCATGCCATGGGATCTTCCCCACCAGTTCTCCATGTCACCATTACCACAAGTTCTGCTGAATGCCTTTGAGAAGTCAAGGGAATACAAAATCTGGCCCTTTGGCTCATTAGCAGATCCAAAGATACCTCCATAGAGGAAATTTGTAGTAGTTCCATCAATGGCTGTAGTGAGCAACATTGGCAATGATTTTTCCTCCAGTTGGACCGTAGTCCATGTATTTCCTTGATCCAATGAGTAATAGAGTTTGTCTGTCTGTAACTTTTGAGCCTGATCTGAGCTCTTTGAATATGGTGCAGCAACTATCACGTTTCCAAGGTCACCAAATGCAAAAATGACCGGCTCATTCAGCACCTTTTTCCAGGTGTATCCACTATCTCGTGACACATAAGTACTCAAAGATGTGATGTCCGAGTTCAATTGTGTGCCTGTGTTACCAATTCCAACCAAGATACCAGGTGTTGCGCCAGATGCACTCTGTCCATCTCCACGTCTCTCTTCAATACTCAAAAGGTTCAAACTGCATTCCATATCTCCAGCACAGTCATCTGTCTTCAAATAGTCCCACGAGTGACCATCGTCAAACGATATCTTGGATCTCAAAAGTGGTGTATAAGTGGCTTGGTCATATCCATGCATCACACCAGCAATCCAAACTCCCTCAACAGACTCAACTTTGTCGAGGTTGGCGAACCCGAACCCATTGCTTTGCACTTTATCGATAAGGTTTCTGAAATGGAGACCATCAGAGTCTGAAGCCAGAACACTCGATAATCCCATACGAGTGTAACCAAATACACTGATATGGAGGGAATACTTGGAAGATTCAAGGAACTCGAACCCATCGATAACCAATTGGTCATTCATGATTGCCTTGTTGAAGTTCAAACCATCTTTCGAGACGTAGAGATAGACGGATGAACCGGTCTTGTCATATCTATCACTCTGAACCACGGCAACAATGAACGACTGTACAGCTTGCAGATCATAGACGAACCCATTGGCCAAGTCATCCGAAGAGTCGTTGATGACCATTGGATCGGACTTGAAAAAGTCGGTTGATGTAAGAAGATAAGACCTCTCAATAAATCCAAAGTTGTCATATTCTGTCTTGAGACAAACGATTCTGTTGTCATCTCCCTGCTCAAACACAGGATTGGAATGTGTGAAGATGCACTTGACCGTGTTGTCCATGAGAAGTTTTGGATTTGTCTTAAGACCATCAGTGGAGTAGTAGACATCGCTTACGCACTTCCCAGTCTCGTTATCACAGGTGAGGAAAGCCAAGAGGATGAGGTCTGGATTTTTGTAGTTGACGTTCACCTCGTAGTTGATATCGCCATCCATCTTCACATTGAACGTTTGCCACGTCTTTCCTCGATCGTTGGAGACGTAGTGCGTTGAGCCTGTGGTGAAGGCAAATGCACGCTCTTTCTTCACCGAGTCAATGGTGACAGTGTCGATGCCCTCGAGTGCCTTCTCCCATGATTTTCCTGAGTTGGAAGAGACGTAGAGGATATTCTCGACAAGATTCAGTACTGCTGGAGCATCATCGAAGTAAATGATTGCATTTGAGAGTTTGTCGTATTTCGTTGAGTGTAGCTCTGGTCTGAAGGCAGTAGCCGATGCCGCTGACAAAAGCAGCAGAAGGAGCGTGGCGGTAAAGCGGATCAAATATCGCATCCTCCAGAAGATCCGATCGTTTGCTGAACTTTGGCTGTATTGATAGTTGCTGAAGAATTCCTTGGGTCAACCGCCCAGTTACAATTGAAGTTTGAGGACAAGTGTCTGGTGGTTGAATGCTGAGTGTGAACAAGGCCAACTACGCAGCCAGTTGTGATGGTAGCAACGATCAAGTGGTTCGGTGTTGTCGGGCAATTAAAGCAGATGTAGCTAGCCGACTACAAGTGAAGTTGAATTGTAGAAGTTTCAGATGAATAAGGTTGTCGGTTTAGGACGGTCATGAAAGTATCATGAGTGGAAGAGATTCGATTGTTCAACATTCTTCAGGGGGATAAGCCGCCGAAACTGAGCCGCTGTCAAGTGAAGCGTACCCGCGTCGCGTCCGTCTGTCATTTTCAGCACGGTCAAACCGGTGGCCAAGCACCGCGTCCGGGTAAATTCCGTTGTTGTAGCAACGTGTACCGAAAAGAAAAAAAAACGCGCCTGCTCCCGCAAAATATATAAGGCGGGTTGTTTACCTACTTTGAGTCCCCGAGATCGCGGAAGGGAAGGTTAACCGTGAGATGAGCCAACAAAGTTCAAACTCTCATATCTGCGCATTTTCATCAGCGTGTGAAGCCATCTGATCCACAAAATTCATTCCTCCATCTCTACTCTACTACTTAGGTCGAATCCCCAGACCCCTATCGCATTTCTTTTCGCACACACACAACGCCTCTCCATACAGCATGACAGTAAACTTTGACGATATCAAGACACATTTCCCAGCTGCTCGTATCAAAAAGCTGATGCAGTCCGACGAAGAGATTGGGAAAGTCGCTCAGGCCACCCCTGTTGTTGTGGGACGTGCCTTGGAGTACTTCCTGGCTTCTTTAGTAGTTGCTGCTGGTGATGAGGCTAAAAATGCTGGAATCAAGAGAGTCACAGCACAACACGTGAAAAGTGCCATCGAGAAGAACGAAAACTTTGACTTTCTTGTTGATGTGATATGCAAGAAGGACCAGCAAGAAGAATGAGACATTTGGGGCATGACATTACGAATTACGAATCACCTGTGAGACAGTTGCTGTCTACTGCTTCTGATTCTCCTCATTTACATTGCGCTTTGTGTTTTCTGGCTGCTTTTTTATTCGTTTGTTCCGGGTTGATACTGTTTTAGGATTTGGGTATATACAGTGTAATGGCATATTTGATTTCAGTGCGTGTAATGATGGTACGTTTTTGGTGTTGTTTGTTTGTTGGAACTTGGGAAGTTCGAAGGTTGGAAGTTGGAAGCTGAGTTTAAAAAAAAAAAAAGCGACGACGATAAGAAGCTGGTGGGTCGAGTCATATTGACTTTTCCACCCATAGATAGTCAACCACTATCAATCAACCACCCAAAGAAAATGTCTTCCATTCTCGCTAAGAAGCTCAAAGTAGCATTGATTCAGATCACCTCAGGTGCAGACAAACAGGCCAATTTGAAGCACGCCAAAGACTTCATCTTGAAGGCTCTCGCCCAGGACCCAAAGATCGACTTGACCGTTCTTCCAGAATGTTTCAACTCCCCTTACTCCGTTAACGAATTTGCCAACTACGCAGAGAAGATTCCAGATGGTGAGTCTACCAAGTTCCTTTCCGACCTTGCCAAGGAAAAAAGGATCTTCATCGTTGGTGGTTCCATCCCAGAACTTGGTGACGATGGCAAAATCTACAACACCAGTGTGACTTTCAACAGAGAAGGTGAGATCATTGGTAAGCACAGAAAGGCACATCTTTTCGACATTGACATCCCAGGTGGTATCACTTTCAAAGAGTCCATCACATTGACTGGTGGTGACAAGGCCACTACTATCGACCTTCCAGAGTTCGGTACTGTCGGTGAAGGCATCTGTTACGACATCAGATTCCCAGAGTTGGCTGCCATTGCCGCTAGAGAAAAGAACGCATTTGCCATGGTTTACCCAGGTGCCTTCAACACCGTCACAGGTCCATTGCACTGGCACTTGCTGGCCCGTTCCCGTGCCATTGACAACCAGGTGTACACCATCTTGTGTTCTCCTTCCAGAAACTTGGATCTTGGCTACCACGCCTTTGGCCACTCCTTGGTCGTTGACCCTAACGGAAACATTGTGGCTGAAGCTGGTGAAGGTGAGGAGATTGTAATCGCTGAGTTGGATCCTGAGTTGATCACAAAGACCAGAGCTGGTATTCCAGTGACAGTTCAGAGAAGATTCGACATCTACGGTGACTGGACCAAGAACACCAAGCCACGTGCTATCTGACAAAGCTACCCGGTGTAGTATCCAATGTGTATGATATTGTGGATTGAATACATGTTGTCATTCTTTGAGCAGAGTGGTGTATTTACTCATGGTGAAGATCGAGTACGCTCGCTCAAAATGTCGCTGTAATTACTTGCATCATACCCAACGGAGTAGTAGAAAAGCAAGGCAGATATACTATCTAGTATACTGTATCATAACCGTGAGTCAGAGGTTCACATGTCTGGTGAGATGCTACCTTGTATAGTACATCCTCGAGGTTTGAACAATACATCCACCAACATCCACCAATAACGTCACCGTGCGTATTGTTCTGAGTTGACATGTTGCGCGCGCCGACCGCCAGGCACCAGCTGCTATAAAAGGCTGGGGAAGTCCCACTTCTTCCGACTTTCACCTATCACGGTCATGAAACATACCCAACATCACACAAACGATGGTTGCCACATCCCGTTCCCGCTCCACTTTGACGCTCAACCAGCTGCAACTTCTCCAGGACCCACAATCTATCGACACCTCCATCTTCTACGTGGGTGTGGATGTCGGCACAGGTTCCGCCAGAGCTGCGGTGGTGGACAACACCGGTGCCATCCTAGCCCTCGCTGAGAGACCCATTGTGCGCCAGGAATTGAAACCAAACTACATCACACAATCCACCACCGAGATTTGGGACGCTATCTGTTACTGTGTCCGCGCTACTGTTCGTGATGCCGGAATCGAGCCTTCACATGTGCGTGGTATTGGCTTTGACGCCACTTGTTCCCTTGCTGTTATTCGTGAAGACAACGACGAACCTCTCGCTGTGGGACCAGACTTCAACAACGACGATCAGAACGTTATTCTTTGGATGGACCACCGTGCAGTCACTGAAACTGACGAGATCAATGCCACAGGTGACAAGTGTCTCAAGTACGTTGGTGGTACCATGTCTATCGAGATGGAGCTACCTAAGATGAAGTGGCTCAAGAACAACTTGCCTGGTGATCGTATGAAATTGGCCAAGTTCTACGACTTGCCTGACTTCTTGACACACAAGGCCACGGGCTCAGAAGCTAGATCATTCTGTTCTACTGTGTGTAAGATGGGATTTGTGCCTCCAGGTGTGGAAGGCTCGGTCACGGGTTGGTCCCAGGAGTTCCTTGAGCAGATTGACATGGCGGAGCTGATTGAAGACAACTACAGAAAACTTGGTGGTGCACCTGGAGCTGGTGGTACATGGCTCTCCGCTGGTGATGTCGTTGGTAACTTGACCGCTAAGGCCGCTGAAGAGTTGGGTTTGACTGAGCAGTGTGTGGTTGGTTCAGGTGTCATCGATGCGTATGCTGGTTGGATTGGTACAGTCGCTGCTCAGACTGATATCCCAATCCCAGAACTTGTTGAGCAAGACAAGACAGCACCAGGTCTTGCTAAGTCTTCTGGTAGACTGGCTGCAGTTGCTGGTACATCTACATGTCACATTGCTCTATCAACCAAGCCAATCTTTGTGGAAGGTGTTTGGGGTCCATACCGTGACGTTATGGCGCCTGGTTTATGGCTCGCAGAAGGTGGTCAATCCTGCACAGGTGCCCTGCTTGCCCATGTTTTGAACACACACCCTGCCTATAGTGAGCTTGCTCGTCTTTCTGATGCCTCCGGGTTATCCAAGTTCGACTACCTCAACACGCGCTTGGAGAGCTTAAAACGTGAACGCAAGTCCAGATCTGTGGTTGCATTGGCCAAGCACCTCTTCTTCTACGGTGACTACCATGGTAACAGATCCCCAATCGCTGATCCTAGAATGAAGGCAGCCATCGTGGGCCAGTCTATGGACACATCGGTAGATGATCTTGCCATCACATACCTGGCAGCGTGTGAGTTCATCGCTCAGCAGACAAGACAGATTGTGGAGAAGATGTCAAAGGAAGGCCATCACATCCCTGCTATCTTCATGTCCGGTGGACAATGCAGAAACGGATTGTTGATGAGACTACTTGCCGACTGCACAGGTTTGCCTATCGTCATCCCTCGTTACATTGACGCTGCTGTTGTGTTTGGTGCTGCCTTGCTTGGTGCTGTAGCTGCAAAGAATGCACCTGCAAGCACCAAACCATCACCTGGTTTAAGACCAAAGAGTATCAAGCTTCCACCTGGTCTCAAGCCACTCACACAAATGCATGGTGTTCAGGATCTGGCATCCCCATACACTGCTCCTTCTGCTACAGCTTCTACAACTAACATGTCTGCTATCGCTCACTCTGGAGCTACCGCTGCTTCCTCTAGCGGGTTCCCATTCCCAATGACCCCTGCCAGGGAGGAAGATGAGCTGAACTCATCAGAAGAGGAGGAAGAGTCCACAATCTCATTCGGTGCTAAGGCCAACACACAGGAAGCAGTCACTGAGAAGATGAAGGGCCTCAAGATCCAAAGCGGCAAGGATAACGGTGCAGAACTTTGGGATGTGATGGTGAGACTCACTGGTGGTGGTAAGGTCGTTGAGCCTTCTCCAGCAGACTCCCCAGATAGAAAACTACTCAACACGAAGTACCAGATCTTCCTCGAACAGGCAGAAACACAGAGAAAGTACCGTGAGATGGTCGATGCTGTCGAGTCCCTGATTGGTCAGGCTTGATCTGGAATGGTCCTTTGAATTAAGACATGGATCGAAATATTTACCACTTTAGTACTCTTGTAGAGCCTAGCTCATCCTCTGTGTTGCGCGTACCATGGGCCGGAAATGTTAATTCCGACCTAATTTGTTCCAAAGCGGAAATTTGTAAACACGCTGCAAGCGATTTGGCTGTTTTTTATAGCGGTGTCACCGGGGCAACGCACTGGCATTTTCAAAGGTTGGTGTAGGAAGAGGGCAGAGGAAAGAAGATCGAAATTGTCAGTTCATCCTCCAACTTCAGGTGTAGTTGGCCCATTCCACCCATTCTTCTCGAGTAAACACCAAGCTAGAACTCACCATAATCACTGGTGAAAGTCTTGCAGCAATCACCCTCGCTACGTTCTCCCGCTGTCGATCGCAATCCTCGAGGACTCCCATTTCGTTCAGTGATCAGACAAAGGCCAGCGCTTCTCGTCCTCGGCAGCTTGATTTGACCATCCTTCACAAGAGTTCTTAGGTTTCTACCTGCATTACTTGTGGCTGGATACACCATACTATCCGCTGAATTATTCGACTTACCGCCCTATTCTTTCGCTTCAACTCTCCTTCAACACTTGCATCACGACGCTTCACACACTATGAGAACCTCCATCACCATACTGGGCTCAATACTATCCACAGTGGCGGCACAATCGCTACGGCCGCAACAGGTACCGCTCCCTCAGCTTGATCTAAGCTCCTTCAACAACCAACAAATTGGCATTCTGGGTAACTTCGACGCGCTCACACGGTACAGCTACCAAGGGGCATCAAACTTTACCAACCAGAATAACCTTTCGAACAACCTCTACTACGCAACAGGACACGATGATGAATACGTCTCCCTGGGTGAAGTATCGGGAACTGTTTCCAGTATACTCCCCATAACATCTGATGCTTTCCTTCTTCTGGGAGACTTCACTACAATAGGCGATGCCAACGTCACATCGCCTGCCCTTTTCAACACAACAGACGCGTCATTTACCACACTGGATGCCAATGGAGACATCTCCGGTAATGTCACAACAGCACTATATGTCAGCGATGAGAATCTGATATACCTAGGAGGTGACTTCACTTTCAATGACACAAACAGTGCAGCAGTGTACAACATCTCGTCTCGATCATTAAGCAGCACCACGTTCTCCGGATTTGGAGATGACTCTGTTGTGAACTCGATCGTTCAAATTGGAGAGAATATCGTGTTTGGTGGCCGTTTCAACTCTCTGGGACTTCCAGAGCTGCTCTCCGATACGTACAACAAGTCCAACATTTCTGTCACCACAGACCAATTGGTGAGTCTCAAGTATGCATACCTCAGTTCTTCAGGTGGTTCCATCTCTGCACAATCTGTCTCATGTCCCGCGGAGGATGAGTGGTCAGTGGAAGGTGTGAGTGCTGCTTCATTTGCTGCCTATCTGCCCTTCACAGTGTACCCATCCAAGATCAGAATCTACAACTCGGCGAACACCGACTCATAGGTGTCCCTGTTCCGCCTTGTTACAAGTCCTGCTGCTGGCATCATGAACCTCACTTATGTGGATCCACAAACTGGTGAGCTGGCATACTGTGATGCTTGGTGTCCCCTCCTGGACTCGTCTTCTCTGGAAGGGTTCGCAGACAACACAAGCTCTGCTGACCGTGTTTTGCCTTTCTATGACACTAGCTTGAACTGGGACACCACATATCAGGAGTTTGGGTTTGTTAACCAGATTGAGGTGAACGGTTTCAACTTTGAGGCACTGGATTCATATGGTGATGGTATTGCTCTCTCAGGATTTGAGATGTACCAATCAATGTTCTCCGTCTACGCCAACAACACATTGAACGAACCAGCCTGTGATTTGGGCACAAACTTCTCCGAAGCCGAGACGACTGGTGATTGGTACGGATCCCCTAATGGACAGTACCTCATGTCTAACATTGATGTTTCTGGTGGCATCCCAAGCTCGGATGTTGGTATCTTGTTCCACCCAAACATTTCATATCCAGGTGAATACTCCATTCTTCTCTACACACCTGGATGCAGTGTTGACAACACCTGTTCCTACAGAGGTATCGTCAATGTCACCATTCTTGATGAGATAACAAACAACATCATTGACACCATGCTAATCTACCAGACAAACACCGAAGAAAAGTACGACTCTGTGTTTTATGGACATTTGGATAACCCTGTCAGTGTTATCGTGACACTTTCCGGAACAGTCCTTGGTGGTGATCCGGATCAGCTCATCATGGTGGCTGACAGAATCTCAACAACTATCATGTCCATTGACCAGCTGGTTAGCAGTAATGGTGCTCTATCCCTCAACGGAATGTTTGAGTATTCTCCTGCCAATTTCTCCAGTATTGACTACGCTAATTTGACGGAGAGTAAACCTGTTGGTAACACTACAATCAATCTATTGGGATCATCACTCTCTGATGACGCTGACGTGCATCTCGTGTACATCAATGACACCTTGTACATCGGTGGTGACTTTACAAGCGATTTTGGTGACAATCTGATCAACTTGTCTCTCAATGATGATGTTCGTGTCAACTCTATCAATGGTGGTCTCAATGGAGAAGTCCAGTCTATGAAGGTTGTTGGTGCTCATGACATTTTGATCTTGGGTAACTTTGACTCCACTGTAAATGATACTGAAGTCACTCAGTTGTCCGGTGATTCTGATACCATTTCATCAGTGGCTTTGTACAATGGTTCTTGGTACTCCTTTGGTAACATATCCGCTGATTCTGCCTCCAACCTAACGCTACAAGGAACCAACTTCCTGCAACTTGGTGATGAGACATGGAACATGGATGACTCCTCGTGGTACGAACCATCCTTGCTGTTAAGCTTCAATGTGTCAAGCGCAGGAAGTAACGGTAATGCGACTCTGTTTGTTGGTGAGTTGAGGATTGCTGAAGAGCTTTCAAACAAGGCACTGATGGTCTCAAGCTCCGCACTTGCTGGGAACATCACCAATGACACCTTGACCAACAGCACCATCCAGTGTGGCTTGTTCATCAACGAGTCTCTTTCTGCCTTTGGCGGTGATTTCGTCACTGAGTCTGGAATTGAGAATTTGTTCCTTCAATCAGGAAATGAGACTTCTGGTCTGGACATTGCATGGAATGACAACACTACTGTTACGAAACTCTTCTCCTATGACGATATTTTGTTCATTGGAACTTCTGGAAGTGGTCAAGTTGGTGATGACGATTTTGCAGGTGTTTTGATCTATCATCTGAACAACAGTACATTGCAAAGCATCGGATCAATGACTGGATCCCCACTCTCCATCAACGAATTTGGATTTTACAACTACACCTACCTCGTTGTTGGTGGTATGTTTGAATCTGTTGGATCGCTGGACTGCTCAGGACTGTGCTTCTACAACAAAAACGAGTCTTCTTGGTCCCAGTTGATTGACGGCTTCAGTGGTAAAGTGAACACATTCAGATTTGTGAATAACACTTTGGTTGCTGGTGGTGACATGGTTTATGACGATGAGAACTTGAGCATCTTTGCATACGACTTCAACTCCACGAGAGCTACCACATTGGACCACTATGGTGATGTCCAGTATGAGGTCAAGAAACTTCTGTTGGTCGACAACTCAACGGATGGCAGAATGATTGTCTCCGGTGAGAGCACGATTAGTGCCTACGATGGTTCATCTTGGAGTGATATCACAGGTGCCCTCCAGGGATCAACTTTCCTTGACCTGCAGCTTCTCGATACCGAGGATACATACTCTGGAAATAACGGCTCCTACTTCTACAACAATCAGATTTTGGTTGCTTCTGGGGACTTGACAGTGGAAGGTTATGGCAGTTCAAGCGTCGCTTATTTCAACGGCACGACATGGCTACCATACTTCATTGCCACACACCAGTCTACAATGGCCAATGTGGGATCCATCTTCATGAATAAGGACCAGTCGTATCTGTTTATCAGTGGCACCACTGCAAACAGCACAAGACCATCCAACACCACATCTGGTCCTACAAGCACACCAACAATTGCCCCGGTACAGAGGGAGTCAAATAAGATGGACAGAGGCTTCATTGCGCTTGTTGGTCTTGCACTGGCTGTTGGTACTGTTTCCATCATTGGGGGTCTCCTTGCATTCTTCCTGTTCAAGACCAGAAAACAACAGTACTCTCCAATCGAGCCAAGAGTCAACGAGCTGGAGATGCTGGACACTGTTCCTCCTGAGAACCTTTTGAAACACGTTTGAATTGCATCTGTTGATATTGTCTGTTTTTTTTTTTTGTCTTTTCGCTTCTCTTTCCACCATGGATACTTCGACGTGTTTTTATTTCTTGATTTCTATAGTAGTTTATGATCTAATGTTAATGCATTCATGTATTTATCAATGTCCCATTCAACTAATAGGTGTAGCTGGTAGTTCCTTTGACTTCATAGCGATCGTTTCAAGCTTCTTATAGAGACTTGATTCTCTTTCGGCGATGGTCAATCCCTTATAGACGTCAGAAGTGTGGTTCAAACATGTCTGTACCTGGAGTGGTTGTGATACAGGATCCCAGTGTTTAGCAGCAAGTAAATTGAACAACGCTGCCTTTCTGGACCTCGTGAACCCGATCGTAGCAGCGTCGTTTCTCGCCATCTTCAGGGTGTTTACTTCAGTGCTGTCATCGAAATGTGCATCGTTTTCAGGTGCATCCTTGATCAACTTCCGTGATATGATGAGCTTCACTTGACTGGCAATGCATAGTGAGTACATGTACCCGATTCTCTCGAGCAGTAGTGATTTGCAGAGCTTGCTGACAAGTTTATCATCGATGGCCTTCTGGACCCATTTGATTGCAGTTGGGGTGTTGGACCAGCTGTCTCTCAGTGTGCAGAACAGCTCGGATATCATCAGAATGGAACGAAGTGCATGTGTCTTTAACCCACATCTCGCCAGGTATGTGTAGTTTGCAGAATCGATCAATGGGTCGATAGTGTCATTCTTCAGTTTGGACGTGATGTTACTTGCACCCATCAACAACGACACTGCAGCCATCTCCTATGCGGATGCCAAGTACGGCCATGCCTTATCCCCCAAGAAGTCCTTCTTACATGTTTCATACGTTGTGTAGGCATAACGGTAATCACGCAGCATGAACGACCAGTCTGCCAGTTTGCGAGTGATTGCTTCGTTAGCTAGCTTTCCGTAATAGCCCTTATCGACGTTGTAGTTGCTTGTGACCTCGTTCTGTGCTTGGTTCTTGTTGCCTCCGAAGTACTTCTTGGACACACTGAAGAATCGTCCGGATATACTCTTACGAGGTGCGATGACTTGTTCGTCCCACGTGGCGATCTTGATCTCCATGTGTGGGATGACCTTCTTCTGCACGATCTCCTTCAGTACTTTGTATACGGCGGTGATGTCGGACATGGGTAGTGATGCCATTCCTTCTGATGTAAGATGTGAGTTTTGTAGCTCTTCATCCACGGAAATCAGGATTGGTGGGTTGATTGTTGTTGGGTGTGAGTCCTTCTCCATAGACAGTGGTAGCAGGAAGGCATCAACAAAAAGCTGTTTCTTGATCTGTTCTCTCAATTGTACGGCCTTGTCCGCCTGTGAGTTATCCTTCACATCATGTACGACAACAAACACAGGTAGAATGTCATCAACTAGTAAGTACTCCGGCACCTTGGATGACTTGAAGTCGATCAGCATGGAACGTGCCTTATCGTATGGATCCTCTGCGGTGAGGAATAACACTGATGCCACAGGGTGGTTGATCGGCTCAAACGGTGTGATTATTGAAGCTGAAAGTATCTTTGTGAAGAATTTGGTGTATATGGATTCCTTCAAAGTGTTGTAGAGCTCGGTGTTGTTCTGCAGTAGTGCCTGTTCCAAGCGTGGGTTCAGCTTCTGTATGTACTCGCTCAACAGAAGCTCGAGAGAATGCTGTTTGAACAATTCGGTCTTGCCATTGGTCGCCTCTGCATCTTGTACGCTGAAGAGATCGTTGAGTGGTGCAGTGAAGCGTATTGAGAAGTCCTCAGCGGTACGAGATATCAGTTGAGAGTCCTTGATCTGGAACTTGTGGTCGATTCGGTCTCCAAATGGTTTCAAAAGCTGTAAGAATGAGTGGAAGCCAATCTTTGAAGCAATACATTCGACGCTTTCAGAACAGTATATCGTGAGCTTGGGGGACAGGGCGCTGAGTGTGAGCTTTTTGCAGTCCATTGAGCTTCTCTTCGCTGTTGATGGTGATGATAAGCCGGCGGTGAACAGGGCCTCCACGTTCTGCCCGGCCTCGAGATGGTGCAAGATGTTGCTTATAGTCAGTTCAGTCACCATCGTGAGTAAATGGCCAGCTCAAAGTGCTCAATTGACAGTTGCCGCTCAAACATACCCGAATTCCTCACAGCTTTCCCGTCTTAAGTTGGCTCTTTTGTTGCAAGGTGGATTGTTGGTGGATGCCGACATGGTGTCTGGGTTTTTATGAGTCATGGCTTACGTTTCCTGACGCGCTAAACATCCGCACACCACTAATAAACACCGTGGCCACGCCTTCCCGGGCCGACTGCCAAGTTCCCGCTTTGATCCCATTTCGACAAAACAAGGTCTTCATCACAATCGGCAGCTATCTCTACACTCGCCACTGAGACTCGATATTCCCTCCAGCCATCATTTGACAAGATGCAGCCATTGAACGCCGTCGCGTTGGGTGCGTCGCTTCTTGCCGTGGCAGAGGCCTTCTACTTGCCCGGCACAGCACCTACTTCGTACAAAGAGGGCGACAATGTGCCCTTGCTCGTCAACCACATCACCCCTTCTGTGTTCCACGACAGCAAGAATGAGAACTATCTGTACTCCTTCGACTACTACTACAAGAGACTGCACTTCTGCCAGCCAGAGAAGTTGGAGAAGCAGCCGGAATCCCTCGGGTCCATCATCTTTGGTGACAGAATCTACAACTCTCCATTCGAGTTGAAGATGCGCAAGAACGAGACCTGTAAGAGTCTGTGCACCGCCACATACCCAGCTGTGGACAGTCTGTTCGTCAACAAGCTCATCAAGAACGGGTTCTTCTACAACTGGCTCGTTGACGGGTTGCCGGCCGCCAGAAGGCTCCACGACAAGAGAACCAACTCTGACTTCTACGGTGCCGGTTTCGAAATTGGATACGTTGATGAGGACAACCAGCCACACCTCGACAACCACTTCAAAATCCAGGTAGAGTACCACAAGCGCGATGAGAACGAGTTCAGAGTCGTTGGTGTAACTGTGGAGCCACACTCTTGGGCCAGAGAAGACGATGGGTGTCCTCCTGGTGAACAAACCCCAGTGACTTTGGACATTCACACCAAGACAGAGGTCCCATTCACTTACGACGTTGTGTGGGTTGAGTCGGACACCAAGTGGGCCACCAGATGGGACAAGTACTTGCACGTCTATGACCCAAAGATTCAGTGGTTCTCCTTGATCAACTTCTCGCTCATCGTTGTTTGCTTGTCCTTGATCATGGGTCATATCTTGTTTAAATCCGTTAAGGGTGATATCTCCAGATACAACGAGATGTCCTTGGATGACGACTTGGATGAGACCGGATGGAAGTTGGTTCACGGTGACATCTTCAGAGCTCCACGCTACTTGCTCTTGCTCTCCGTGATTGTCGGTTCCGGTGTTCAACTGCTCTTGATGGCATTGAGTGCATGTGCCTTCGCCTTGCTCGGTTTGCTTTCTCCATCCAACAGAGGCTCTTTGTCTACTGTGATGTTCATCCTTTACGCTCTGTTCGGTTGTGTTGGTTCCTTCGTTTCCGGGTCCGTGTACAAGTTCTTTGACGGACAGGACTGGAAGTTGAACATGGTTCTCACCCCAACGCTGATCCCATCGGTGATCCTTCTCACTGTGACCTTGCTCAACTTCTTCCTCATTGGTGTGCATTCCTCCGGTGCCATTCCAGCGGGCACTTTGCTGGCCGTGGTTGTCATTTGGTTTGTCCTATCCGTGCCACTGTCAGTTGTTGGTTCTGTGTTGGCTTTGAAGAGAGAGCCTCTCTCCAAACCTGTCCACACCAACCAGATCCCAAGACAGATTCCTACGCAGCCATGGTACTTGCAGACACCGTTCTCCGCCTTGATTGCCGGTATCTTCCCATTCGGCGCTGTGTCCGTGGAGATGTACTTCATCTACACCTCCTTGTGGTTCAACAGGGTGTTCTACATGTTTGGGTTCTTGTTCTTCTGCTTCGTGCTGATGGTGTTCACCACGGCACTGGTCACGGTGTTGATGACCTATTACTCATTGTGCAGTGAGAACTACCTGTGGCAATGGAGATCGCTTTTCGTTGCAGGTGGTTGTGCAGTGTATGTCTTTGTCCATGCCATTGCTTTGAGTAAGTTCGAGCTTGGTGGATTGGTCACCATTGTGTTGTACATTGGTTACTCGATGCTTATCTCTCTGTTGACATTTGTGCTTACTGGCTCCATTGGATTCCTGTCCTCTTTGTTCTTCATCAGAACCATCTACGGCACTGTGAAGATTGATTGATTGTCCGGTTCCTCTCATTATTACAGGACACCACAGGCACTGTGTCACCTCTGGGAGTTAACGACTTCTGATCAATGCATATACACGTAACATCAGCCACAGAGGGAGAACGCACCGTAGATCTGTATTGGATATGCATGTAATAACCTTAATCTGCTTGTGTGTATGAAACCATCATGAGTTGGAAGTTGGTGGTGAGTTTTGCGGAGATGTCCAGAGAAATGATTGGCCGTTACCCGGGGAAAAAAAAAAAAAAAAAAAAAAAAACACTAGATCCATCATCTTCCAGATCTCGAATGATCTTCAGCCTACTGATACTGAAGGCAATTGATCTTATCTGTTGGTGCATCTACAGAATGTCTTTCACTTTTGGTTCCCAGATGTCTCGACGTCATTAATTTTTCATAGCTATGGCAACAGTCTTTTCCCAAATCACTGGTGTGTCAACTTGTAGATCATCAAGCCATAAGCATTCAACAGCTCTTCATCACCTTTCAACTTATCGAGCAATGGGTTCATCTCCAACCTCACCTGGGTCACTTTACCAAACTGCTTTATGAACTTCACCATCTCCTTGAACAGACAATCGATTTTGTTATCCCGAAGATCGAACTTCTTGAGATGTTGGAATTTCTCATGCAACAACTTGAGATCCACAAACTCCAATTGACACGATCTGAGCACAATCTCTTGCAAATGTGGGGAGACATTGAAGTTCTGTTGGCGTAGGATATCCATCTTATGAGACTCATAGACGCATAAAGTGAGAAGTTCTGAGAAGGAGCCTGAAATCGTTGTAGTGCCAGACACCGAGAGGAATCTCAAAGTCTTCAACTGTGTTCCAATTGAAAGCGTAGTCAGATCTCCATTTCCTGCAAGTAAGAGCTTCTTCATGTTGGGGAGAGACATGCTAGCCTCGACTTCAAACATCTTCAAATGGTTCTGTTCGACGTTCAACACTCTCAACTCTGGACAGTTCAAGTTCGTGATGGATGTAATGCCGTTGTTAGCCAAGTCCAATTCCTGGAGCGACTCAAAGTTCATATTCTTGAAGTCCACTGGTCCTGAAATCTTATTGTTTGTGAGTTTCAATTTGATCAACGACGGTAAAGAACTAAACTGATCGATACGACACCCTTCCAAGTTCAAAGTTCTCAAATTGGGCAAATTGCTGAAGAAGGCCAACTTGGAGATGTTGTTGTTGCTCAAGTCCAAATGTTGCATGTTCTTGAACTTATCGAACGTCAAAAACTGGTCAGATATGCAGTTTTTGGAGAGATTGGCCGTCTGTATCAAATCGGATAACCCTTCCATACTTGTGATCGAGTTGTTGCTCAAGTTTATCTCTCTTAGCGAAGGTGTAAATTCGTTCAGACTCTTGACATTCATCAGCTTCTTCCCACTCAGGTCCACCCTTTCAATCTTGTCCCAGTTGTCTCTTGTTCGCATGACCTCCTAGAGAGCAGCAACCAATGCTCTTCTGGACTCGGAGAATGATAAGTCTAAGCTCGAGACGTTGGTGACGTGTCTTGGGTCAAAGTATGTCTCTCCTCCCACTGTCTGGTTCGCTTGATGTGCATGTTGTTGTTGTTGTTGTTCCTCCTCTGCTTCTTGTTCTTCATCTTCATCTTCTAGTGCCAGCTCCTCATCGTAAAACGTTTGTACCAATGGGTTAGGATACACCCACATCTTTTGCTTGGAGTCGTACACCATTCCTTCATCCACTGGCGATATCAACTTGATCTCTTGTAGGATGGGATTGAAGACAGTGTCTCGAGAAACAGGTGATGTGTTGTTGTTGTTGTTGTGGTGGTGGTGGTGGATCTGATTCTGGTCATCGAAAGTCTTGATCAACACGGGACGAGGCATTGGTGAATCCAGAAACTCAGCATTGGATCTGTACGATGTGACTTTCGCCGTTCCCAATGAAGGTACTCCATCTGACACGACTCTGAAGCTGTCTGTGTCCTGGAAACTGTATGCTGTGTTGTTTGATTGTTCGTTGTCTTCCTGAGGAGAGAGCTTGTAGTTGAATAGGTTGAGTCTTGGAATCTGTGAGTTTTGTACGTGGTCATCATCATGTTCGTTATTGTCTTCATTCTCACTCAGTTCATGGAGCACTGGTAGTTGTGTGATGTCACCGTATAGATGTTTGTCGTCGATTTGGTACTCCCTTTTCAACTGTTCCCAGGTAGTATCTGCGTCTCTAGTGGCTTCTGTGGGGCTCTGTTCGTCTTCGTTGTGAGACTCCTCTGTATCACTCACTAGAGTCCTGATGAACGGTCTGGGTATTGATCGATGCTTCTCCTACTGTTGTTGTTGTTGTTGCTGCTGTTGTTCGAGCTTCTTCTTCTCCTCTGTCTCCAACTTCACTTTGAGCCATTGAGGCATCGTTGTATCGGCATTGTCCTCGTTATGCAGCACAGTGTCATCCGCAATGAAGGTGTCCTGTGTCGATCCACCAGTGGAGTCATTCCCACCCAACTGCATCACGTTCTCCTTGTCAAAGCCATTGTTGATGATGAACTTGGGCAGCTATAGATGGTTCTTGAAACTGGTGCTGCTCGTCTTGCGGTTGTTGTTGTTGATGATGTTGTTGTTGTAGTTGATCTCGTTGTTGTGCATGGCATTGGCTTTCGGGTTGTAGAGGGTGCGGCTTCCCTGGAGAGTCAGTTCGCCCAAAGCCTCTCTGATCTGCTTTGTGGGAGACTCTTCCATGGTGAGTAGAGTGATGTTAATGCCCTTAAATGAGCCACTGATCTGTTTACCTATTGAGAGATGCTTTGTTTACATCTAAAGTCTGTACGCGCATTTTTGTGGATGGGGCTGTGAGGTGTCTGGATGTATACCCCGGAAGTCTTCTCTGTAACACGTGACTTCCGACTTCGATTATCGCGGCGCAGACCGAAACGGCCTCTCTCGGTTTGCGAAACAGCAGACAGACTTTCCCTTCTAATTGCAACCTCTCGAGCGCAGATAAGGAAAATCACTGTTGAGAAGACACTCTGTGAGGCTTCCAAACACACTAATAAGCTTAGAGAACCACCATACAAAACATGTCATACAACACAACTTTCCGCTGGTACGTATCTCCGGGTCCCCACAAAAGACGAGTACGCGAGAGCAAAACTGGGGTTTGGCAGCAACCCACTTCTCGAGGGGGTGGAGTGGCTAGTGGCGTGGGGGAGATTTGGGTGTTGATTGTTAAATGTTTACAATTGACATTGGAGTCTGATACTGGAGTGGTTGATTGGCACATTTTCATTCTTGTCTACGCCATTTGCCTTCTCTCCCTTTGTCTCCATGCCAACTATCAGTCTTGTTACGCGAGGGGGAAGTTGAACTACTATCTCTATCTACGGAACACCATACTAACTGCTCTCCCTCACATAGGCCAGCCGGTCCCTCCGAAGTCATTCTCACAGGTACTTTCGACAACTGGACCAAGTCCCTTCCATTGGTGAAGACCTCGAGCGAAGACTTTGAAATCACGATGCCATTACAGCCAGCCCACTCTGGAGACGAAAAGGTGCTTTTCAAGTTCGTTGTTGATGGCGAATGGGTCACCAGCGATGCATATGAGACCGAGACTGATGGTGGTAATGTCAACAATGTGATTTACTACTCCAACTTGGCCTCTACTAGTGCCTCCGAAGGTGTTAAGATTCCAGAAGCCGGTGGGTTGGTTGCTGCCACTTCAGAAGGTGTGCAAACCACCGTGATGCCAAGTGAAGAAGGTAAACAGGTGACATCTGGTGAGCCAGGTATCGTTGTTCCAAACGACGCTGCTGCCATTGAGGCATTCTCCGAGGTGCGTGATGTGGACCCAAAGACTTTGAATGAGCAAATCAAGGCCGAGGAGGCTGCTGAAGAGGGAGAAGTCTCCACCACTGTGATGCCATCAGAAGAAGGAAAACAGGTCACTATGGGAGAACCGGGCATCGTTGTTCCAAACGACGCTGCAGCTATCAAGGAGTTCTCTGAAGTGCGTGACGTTGATGCAAAGGCCCTCAACGAACAGATCAAGGCAGAGGAGGCTGCTGAAGAGAAGAAGACCAAGACTATCAAGGTGAAGAAGGTCATCAAGAGAAACAAAATCACTGGGGAGGAGATTGTTGTGTCCTCTGAGCCTATTGAAGAAAACGAGAAGGTGGAAGAGAAGAAGCCTGTGGAGGAGGAGAAGAAGAAAACCACTCCAGCTACTACTGCTACCAAACCATCAGCTCCTGCTAAGAAGACCGTCTCCACACCAGCTAAAAAGGATGACAAGAAGAAGAAAAGTGGATTCTTCGGTAAGCTCAAGAAGATCCTTGACTAATCGCATGTCTCAATATGTTCAATGTTACGCTGTGTATTATAATTTATGTCTTTTATCTTCGATATCCACAAGTCTGGCCTGATGAGGACCTGGATGGCAGCGTAACTTACAAGTGCGTCCCTCGCCAACTGGTTTCCCACAGACTTTGGAGCATGTTCCCGGTCTCAACAGATCGTAACGAGGATACTTCACCTGCCCACACCAGCAAGTAGGCACGTCGCTCTTGGGCAAGCTGTTCTTACACTCTGCACAGGTCCTAGCAGCAGCGCCAGATGAATCCTTGGGACACATGTAGTGGTAGACGATCCAACAGCTCGTGCACTGAACAAAAGTGTCCTTTGCCGTGAGTTTGTTTGAGCAATAGCCGCATTGGTACTTCTCTTCCCTCAGCTTCTCCAGGATGGACTCTCTTATGATAGCAGGTTTGACAGGTTTAGTCTCGTGTGGGCCCGGGTGACAAACCCAGGAACACTTCTTTCCGGGTTGACCTTTAATTTCAGCACCACAAATGCCATCGCAACTTCCTGGTATCTCTGCAGTTGCCTTTGGGGTACTCTTTGTGCACCAACAAGAACGTCTCTGATACTCACTGCCACAGTAGAAAGTGCACAATGTGCACTATGGCCGTCCTCCTGATTCGACCCAGATTCTCAAACATTGTGTGTGCACAGAGTTGAAGTATTGTGGACACTGCCAGACGCTCTCATTTGTAGGAGACAAGGAATCATAGCAGATAACACAGTTTGCCTGTCCGGTCTTGAGATCCTCAATGAGCCCCTCGATGCGTAGGGCAGTCTCAGTTTTTGGAATCTCTTCCCCCATCTCCTTCACCTTCAGCTGGCATATTCTGAGGGAAGTGTTGTGACCAATCATACGAGTAGATTCTGTGTTGGATGAACTCAAAGACCGTGTTGTAACTCCCGAACTTGATCAGTTTCAACAGCTCATCCTACTTCTCGGCCTTGCAAAGTACTCCCTCTTTAACAATCAGCGTCCAAACCTCCTCAGGATCCACAAGAGACAGATAGTGGAGTTTGCGTAACCCGGTCAGATGGTGTATCACATGAGATGGCTTCTTTGCTGGTCTGATTGACTTGATGAACTTCATCTAGCCCTCAGTCTTCACCGCAATGTCCTCTGGGCTTTGGTCAAACTTCAACACAAACACCCTGAACCTTTCAAAGTTACGAATTCTTCCCCTTTTTGATTTCAATGCCTCAATCAAGGATTTGGTAAGTTCCTCTGATGAAGCCTCCCTGTTCACTTTCTCAGTCATCCCTTTGATCACCGCATCGATGTTGAACCGCTTCTTCTCCTTGTTGATAGCATCCATCATTTGGTTGAGCAACAGAGCTCGATGGTTCTCTGAGATGGTGAGTGGTGGGAAGTCGTATTCCTTTGCCAGTTCGGGCAGAAACTGTTTCTTTTTGGTTTCGTTTGTAGTGATTGTTCATCTTTGCTGGGGGAAGTCAGCTATGGAAGTGAGTCAAAAAAAAGAGCATGGTTTTGTATCAGTTCCTCATCTCTTCGGTTTCCATTGTATTTATACGTCTCACAGAGTGTTCCCTTGTCATGATTTGTCCAATGGTTTGCAGCTCCGATCACGAATTTGAGGCAAAGCAACCATGGCCAACCTTATTGGTCATGAGATGGAAGGATGGAAACTGCGTGAAGGAAGCCAAACAAAGCTGAAACACCCAAGTTTAAACTTTCTATGGGTGATAAGCGCCAATCACTGATTAAAAAGCATGATATCTTTGGTGTTTCCTTCTCTGTACATCACACATCAAACGTCTTTGCAAGTTCTGTTCCGTATGTTGACAACAATCCATTGTCCAAGAGTCGACTATGAGTGTTTTTTTTAGTGTGTTGCCTAAAAAACGTTGATGATCTTTCATCGCTGACAGCCACTACCGTCAGTATAAGCGGTATACTCTCGAAGTCCCACCTGCTATCCATTCTAAAGACCAACATATGTCAGAAACAGTAAAGTTTAAACTCCCCTGGTAGTAGTATGAAGCTGGTGTACCGGCTCGAGTACTGCTCTTTCATGAGCGCTTATCTGCACACCACAATCACAACCCACAACATCGCTGTGATCTTCCCATCCATCGAGTACCTGTCTTACATCAACCAGTATGTATGTCTCCTCTCGATGACGAGACGGGAGACAGTTCCATCGCATTGAAGACCAACATGCCCCACGTTCTCCGTAATCTTGCTCGCAAAATCAAACCAACGTGGCTCTCGTTTGCCTATTGGTACCGGCATCTAGAGGCATTACTCGGGCTTCCAGAGACTATCTGGACGCAGATACTCAACAACTTACTGGAGAAGTCATATCTGGATTTGCACAATGTCCTCGAAGCTGTTCCCCAGTTGCAGCATCTCGTTGTGGTGGTTGATGATTCCCCTCCAGGGTACTTAGACCCCTGGTTTCGTCAACTACCAGGCGTATCCCACATACCACTACAGGAGTACGAGAAGCTGATCATCACAGGCAAGGGTCCCTCAGTACCACCCATACTGATACTCTCCCTGAGATTTGTCAATTTTGATGTCTTGTCCTCGCCAAACCCCAAGGCCACCTTCACTGACCCTGCGTTGGCCCGGCACATCCAACGCCTGTTCCACAATAAGGATCTCTTCCTGGTTACAAATCTACAAGCAATCCAGCTCAGGCACTTGGCTACCATCTACAAGTCCTCTGTGCTAACTTCCATCTTGAGACGAGGGAGATATTGTTGTTCCATCGAACAGCAGGGAGCTCTATAGAAATTCAAGAAGAGACGTGATCTCTTTAAGCGGAATGCTATCCCAGTCTTTGGTGCTCCACTCACCCAACCCATCAACATTCACCCAAATGACCTTCCTCAGAGCAGCCTCCATCGTTTCTTGTTTGGTACACATTTGCTCTATGAAGACCTGAGTAATAGCTTTGCCCTCTCCACGCTTACTGAGACAACAGATACTACCATACCCAACTACATCCACTTCTCGTGTGTTTACATGCACTTCTATGAGAAGTGGCATTCTTGGTACAGAAGACACTACTGGAACGTGTGCTTGAATGCCCCCACATCTATGTTCCAACCAAGGAAAGACCGCTGTATTGTCTCGATCAACAAGAAAGTGGTGGTGCACACACTACGGATAAACTTCGTCCTAAGAGCACCTGTCTTCAAGTGCTACACTTCTCCTTCTTCACCACCAGATCTTCAAGTACTGAATGCCCCCAACAGAGAAGTCCTCATCCTAAACAACATACATTGGTGTCTCCAGAGGCCATCGGGTATGACGAAGAAGAACATTCTCAGACTCAAGGCAACAGCACTCGATCACTACCACCAATCTTTACTGGATGCTGAAGATTCTTTGATCAATGACCATGATCAGTTGGATGCCACCAATATGGTGCTGACTGGGATCTCTGTGGAAGCGTTGACGTGTACTTTCTCTCTCTCCAGTACTAGAAGCCTCTATCTGCGTGCACTGTCGCCGGTGGAACCGCTCGAAGTACACTAGGAGATCCGAAAGAAACTCGTCTCGCTGCTACAAGGAGGAAATCCGAGTCACATCATCTCTGAGAGTATTGAACAGGTGAAGATATTTGATGTTCCCGCTTCTTTGAGTGTCTCGTGTCCTAATCTGAAGAGACTTGTGTTGGTAAGTCTATCACACAAAGAAGAAGTCTCTGAGAATCTCATCAATATCATCAAGCCATCATCTAATCATAAGCTTGAAGAGTTGGCACTCATAGGCCACCACACAGACTAGATTACTCTTCCAATCAACCAACTCCCCAAGTTCAGATGGCATGATTTGGCACACCTCGCACAGAACCTTACACGTCTAGTTGTTGTGAGCTATGACACAAGTGACATTATGGGATGCAGAATGGTACGATTTGAAGCTCTAAGATACCTGGAGATAGATGTGATTGGTCAATTGGAGATTTCTCAACAGTACTTCCCAGTATTGGAACAACTTTTGATTGGATCATCATCTCGCTCCATACCAGGTACTTCGTTAGATATTCAACTTACTGGCTACATCGATCATATACCATTCACTGCCGTTTCAAATCACCTCTTCGCAAGACCATTTGCAGTGAAAGTCAACGGTCAGCTGCTTGTACAGCCAGCTTCACAGCCGATCCTGAGATCTTATGAGATTTTTTGGAACTATGAAGGACGAAGTCTACGATATTTGCATACCTTGATGCTTAAGGACAACAAGTCATTGTTCGATTTGATACACACAGAGTACAAAGACATGAGTTTAGTGAGAGACTACATAGTTAAGTCTGAGGATGTTGAGAAGTTCCAGTTTACACAGCCAAGTCGAACCATACCGTTAAACAAACTTGACATGGGGATGATAACGAGATACGCATACCCCATTGTGGTGAATTCTAGATATCCTGCGTGAACATAACATTTAATGTTATAAAATTGATCGTCTATGAAGATATTGAAGTCAACGGTTGGTGGTGTTGACCAATACTTTGTTCTTCTCAGGCAAAATGACATCATCCTCCTGCTCCCTGCTTTGAATAACAACAACTTCACTCTTGGACTTCAATAGGGTCCTCTGGGCTCCCTCCCCACAGGCATAGAATGAGAAGCTTTGAGCAAAGAACTGTCAAAGCCACTGGAAGTTGGATCAGTGATGGTGACGATCGTCGATCGGCAACAGGGCATTCAACTTCACCAGATGTGGAACCTTCTTCCAAGACTTTCCATAGTCTGGTAATGCGTTTTCTAGGTTGGCGAATGGATCAATCTGTGCCTTCTGTAACTTCTCCTCGTCATGAACAGAGGTCTTGTTACCGTTGTTTCTTTCTGAGGAGTGTGACTTCATCCACTATCCTTAGTGTAGTCAATTGGATGATTGGTCGTTTTGATGAAACTCTGATGCATTCTTTTGGCAATCTGAGGATATCTCTCGTACTACTATTCAAGAGCTGGTGGGGATGCTCATTGATGTGACATAAACACAGAAGTCAGGCGCTTAGCTAAAAGGGAAACTTGGAACGACACACAAATCCGCCAATCACATAGATATGGAACTCATTTTGAAATGTATCTGTTCAATATACGAATGTTATCTTGTTGTCTTGGCGTTTATAGTGCTCTGAGTGTATGCTCAGAATGCAGGTTCATGAATCATGATTCATCTTGGTGTGGTCAAGTTTCAACTCTCACCAAATAGGCGCCTATCCCATTTCGGACAGCCACTAGACTTTCAAAACAACAGAAGAAAACATGTCAGTCATCGATTCTTGAGTAACGAGACCTCAGACTGATAACATAGAATTGATTTAAGCTATTAATAGAGGAAAGTATGGCTTAAATCTCCATCAAAGGGCTAAAGCCTAATCACTCGGCCACCTACAAACTGCTGTAAACTGTAAACTGTATTTCATCATCTGTCATAGTGATGCTAACTACTAACTACATATGATTCAATGTCTGTAGATGTAGTACTAGTGAGTGTCCCGAATCGAGCATCTACTATAGCATCCATCTCCAGTTTTCTCAGGCTTCAAACAATCAGAAATCAGAGGCTATTTGTGAACAGCATCAAGAGTTACGAGGACCGAGGTACGCACATAATACATTCGTATCTTTTTCATTTCAAAATTAGCGATCTCCGGATCCGGGATCATCGATCAATATTCATCATTGGCTGTGATGCTGTGATCTATCTGCTATCGTGATTATTATCAGCCATGTACGAAGATCGCAGATAAGCACCATCCCTCATGTGATATTAGATAATAAGAGATAAGAGATAAGATCTGAGATCTGTTATGGTCTAAGAAATAACTCATGATGAGCTGATAGGTTTACGTTTCACCAACAACTAGGAGTCCGGAGATTTCGTTTCCCATAGTTCTGTTGCAGAACCTCTACTTCCATGTTGCCCCTACCGCTCAATATTTTTGTAGAGTCGTGAAGGGTTAAATCGTGTTTTTTTTTCTTGGGCAGATGCGACCCTTTTTTTTTTTAATTGGGATGTAGAATTACTAATTCTCTATGTACTATTGCAAATACCACCTAGGGTTTTTGTGACCAGATCGTTCAAATAAAACGATAACAATCTGATCAATACTTATAGGTGATCAAATCAATAGTCTCTGGGTTAATCGGATGAGAACCTTATTCAGCCCTACCGTGAAGGAATATTTTCCGGTGACTAATATATTAATAATCCATCACTATAAAAATAAATGTTGCCCTTATCAAAATAATGACTCGGAAAAGCTCGGGAGTCGGGAGTGTAGGCCGCGCGGCCGCGCCGGAAAATATTCCTACAACGACGACGAGAACACTTGGAGTTCATCACTTGGATCTTCGGAAAAATAAAGGGTAGGATCGGAAAATCCCCAGCGGCTTATGGTTACGTTACCCTTGTCTTTTCTTCCACTCCTACTATACTTAATTAGACTCTTTACGAGTAATTTAACGGTTCAAGAAAACATTTATAGTCTATAAAAGAGTATAAGATCAACTGATATATGGCTGCCTGCAGCTCTGTAAGGAATCGTACTCACACTCACAACTGAGTGGCGTTAACAGCCTCTTTGTTCTTCTCAAGTGAAGAGTCATCATCCTCCTGTTCACTGCTGTGAACAACAACCTCACTCTTGGAACCAAGCAAGTTATTCACATCCTCAAGAGACTCACCAAACACTTCAGCGACTTCCTCCAAGGTACGTCCTGAAGTCTCAACAAAAGTGAGGTACACAAACACCAACTCCACACTGAGAACACAACACCAAACGATGTAGTACTTCCACTCAATGGCATCCATGGCAATTGGGTTAACAAATCCGTTAAAAATCGAAGCCAATTGTTGCACGAACAAACTGAGGTTGAATCCCTTGGTTCTGATTGTGAATGGCAAGATCTCCATCAAGTAGAGGTATGGCAAACCGTTCATACCGTAGTTGTAAGCAATGTAGAAGATAAAGATCATAGCCATCACACCTCTACCGAGTGCCTCATCCTCGAAGTTTCTCTGTTGGTTAATAGCGGAGAGAATAGTCCAGATGATGTAACAACCAAGCATACAGGAAATAGATGTGATGAAGGTGAATCTTCTTCTGGTGTTGTTGAAGGCGAACAGGTTGATGATAATTGCAGTACCGTAGTTGAAAATAGACAAACCACCGTTGAAGACCAGCTGATCGGTACTGGAAGTGACACCAATGGAGTTCAGCACCTTGGCCAGGTAGTACGAGACAAGACCGTTACCAGAGAGCTGCATGCAAAGACCAATCCAAACCAAGATGAAGAGTCTCTTTCTGTTTCCAGGTGTCTCAAGAAGCGACTTGTAAGAGTAGTTGTCGGCAATCTTCTCCTGCTCAATGGCCATCTCAATCTCGGCCATCTCAAAGTCCACCAAGGAACCTCCAACAGCTTCATCATTACCAGCGTGGTACTTCAACAAAATCTCTCTGGCTTCCTGAATTTTGCCCTTAGACACAAGGAAACGAGGGGACTCAGGGACCAAGTACATCGTGGAAATCTGAAGGATTGGGAAGAAACCTTGCAAGATGGATGGAACTCTCCAAGACCAATTACCACCCATGTTTCTCGTACCAAAGCAGACCCAACCTGCAACGATAGCACCCAAGTACCAATTCGAACTGTAACAAGCGGTGTATGCTTGTCTGTGAGTTGGGTAGGTCAACTCAGAGATCAACGGTGGAGAAGAGACAGTACAGATACCACCTCCAAGACCAATCAAGACACGGGCAAAGAGGAACATACCATAAGTCTTCATGTTTGGATTGGCATAGTCCTCTGCAACAGTAGTCCAAGCACCAGCACAGGATTGGATCAATGCACCAATGATAATGATGATGTTACCTAAGATGATTGCCAATCTTCTACCGTACTTGTCGGAGATCAAAGATGCACAGAAGAAGGAAAGGAAGATACCGAAGATGTTACCGTTGGACATCGCACCGAGGACTGCACCAGTTGGGTTTCCCATGGCAGCGGACCAGTCAGGCATCGATTGGAAGGCGTTGAGTAGAGAACTGTCGAAACCACTGGTAGTTGGAGTGATGGTGACGATCAAAAGCAGGGCGTTCAACTTCAGCAAGTGTGGGACCTTCATCCAAGACTTTCCATAGTCTGGAAGATGTTTCTTGAGGTTGGATGATGGATCAATGTGGCCCTTCTCCTCATCGTGGGCAGAAGACTTGTTGACGTTGTTCTTCTTTCTGAAGAGGGTGACTTCATCAGCTAGGAATCCCACCATGTTGAGTAATTCCGGTATTAGCTTGTTGTTTGTAATTACTCTCTTCAAATTTTCAGTGTAATATTGTAGAGGTTTGAGGATTTGCGATGCCTTTTATATTACACTGAAGCGCATCTATAAGATGGATGAGATGGTCGTTGTGATCTAACCTCAAAATATCCGTCAGAAAAAGAGGCGCTAAAGCCCAGAAAGGAAATATGGAACGACACTCGTTTGAATACAGATAAAGACTCAAGATTTTAACTGTCACTGATTATACGAAGGATGTGCATTGTGCAACTGAAGTGTGTGTTCATAGATGTGGGTGTACGTCTTGATGCATGACGTCCCTGGATGATTCGTTGTTGCGATACAGCCCCCTCCCCACAGAGGCGCTTGACCGTTTGGAGGCATCTCTGTAGATTAGAGTCTCATATCGATCTAAATCTGATAACGTCACTAATTACTTGCTTGAGAAGCTTGAGAAGCTTCTAGCCTTATCACAAGTGTAAGATCACGGCCTCTCGACTTCACATGTGTGACGCAAGGTGCAAATGGTAATCCACTAGTAAGTGGTGTGGAACTTCAAACTTAATGTTGACAGTTAGCAGGTGTAACTTGGCATAATAGTGATCTCAGCTAAGCTGACCTGAAAAACTCAGAAAGTACGGCCATATGGACTATGTTTTCCCTGTTCAGCTCGCAGGTACTACCCTCTTGAAAATAGGTTCACCGTTGATCTAGTAGCCTCATGAAGCCTCTATCTAAAGCTGAACATCTTATCTTGACATTGACATCTGGTTTCTAGTTATCTGGTTATCTAGACGTCACTCACTGAGCGACTCTAGAGGTGCATGCACAAAGATAGCGTATCGTCCTTATGCATGATCTCTGTTCTCGATTCTCTCATCCACTGTTGTACGTCTAGATTGATCTAATCTTAGCGACGAACGAAAACAGCAACTCAGTCAGCAATTTTAGCGCCGATTATTACAGCCAAATCCGTAGAGTGACTGTGAACAAACAGCGAAATACTGCAAGCAAAACGAAAGGACCTTATCTGTTCTTCTTCAGCAGTGCTGAATGGCCACGTTTGACGAATCTCTGATGCCTTATCGTGTTGCCCCTACCGCTCAAATAGCCTATTTGGTTCGCAGAGGCTATTTTTTTTTCTCCGCCGGAATTATTCCGTCCAGTGACCACTGACCACTGACGACCGTTATCTGATAGCCAGCCAGCTTATCGGGAGCTCTCAACGTACACAACCAGTCGACGAGCTCTTTTCGATGACTCTATGAGGGCATCTGCCATCAATAATTTTGGCTCACGCACAATGCGAATCTGTCAGCTCCGGCGGGTAACCAAAAGTGGCAAAACAGGAAAGGGGTGCGACATGCCAAATCTGTCTTCGGTAGACTAATCATTGAGGTGACGTTGTTGACTTCGTCTCTCGGGCCTCGTCTGTGCAGTCCAAGTCTCAAGAAAAACAAAGTTCCAAGTTCCAGCCCACGTCATCCTTGGCTCAACTACAAAAATGCGGATCCTTCCACTCATCCAGATTTACCGAGACGATATTCTGTACCGATCTGCATACGACACAAACCACTCTACAAAATGTCTGATAAGTTTGACATCGAAGACATCCTTCGTCAACTCACTGTGGAGGAGAAGATCAGACTCACCGCGGGTATCGACTTCTGGCACACTTATGCCATCCCAAGACTCAACGTTCCATCCCTCAGATTCTCCGATGGTCCCAATGGTGTTCGTGGAACCAAATTCTTTGACGGTGTGAAAGGTGCTGTGTTGCCCAACGGTACCGCATTAGCTTCAACTTTCGACAAAGATTTGTTGTTCGAGGCTGGTAAGTTGGCAGGTGAAGAGGCTTATCACAAGTCTGCCCATGTGAACTTGGGCCCAACTACAAACATGCAAAGAGGTCCTAACGGTGGAAGAGGGTTTGAGTCTTTCTCTGAGGACCCATTGTTGGCCGGTGTTGCCTCTGCTCAAGTGGTGAAGGGTTTACAATCCAAAAACATCGCAGCCACGATGAAGCACTACGTCGGTAACGATCTGGAGAATGAACGTACCGCTTCCGACTCTATCATTACGCAGAGGGCTTTGAGAGAGATCTACTTGGAGCCTTTCAGAATCGCAGTGAAGTACGCATCTCCAAGGGCGTTCATGACAGGTTACAACAAAGTCAACGGTGAACACGTCTCGCAGTCCAAGAAGCTAGTCGATGAGATCCTGAGAAAAGAATGGGGGTTCGACGGCACTGTGATGTCTGACTGGTTTGGTACTTACACTTCCAAAAACGCGTATGAAGCCGGATTGGATATTGAGATGCCTGGTCCACCAAGAATGAGACAGGTGGAGCACGTGTCTCAACAGGTCTCCTCGAGAGAAATGCACGAGAAACACCTTGACGAGTCCGCTAGAAACGTCCTGAAGCTTGTGAAGTACTGTTTGGAATCTGGTATTCCAGAAAACGGACCAGAGGACACTCTGAACAACACACCAGAGACTTCCGCGTTGTTGAGAAAGCTTGCCGGTGAGTCTGTTGTGTTGTTGAAGAACGACGAGGGTGTTCTGCCATTGAAGAAGGAGGAGACTATCGCTGTCATCGGTCCAAATGCCAAATTTTCAGCTTACTCTGGTGGTGGTTCTGCCTCTTTGGCTCCATACTACACCGTCACTCCATACGACGGCATCAAGAACAAAGCCGGAGTGGACGAACTCCCTTACACCATTGGTGCACACTCGCACATGTCATTGCCTGGGTTGGCAGAACAGTCTGTGAACCCTGTGACTGGTGGTAAGGGATGTCATTTGACCTTCTACTTGGACCCACCTGGCTCCGAGACAAGACGCAAAGTGGATGAGCTCGATTTGGAGACCTCTGCCCATTACATGATCGACTACAAGCATCCGTTGTTGACAGCAGGTCTCACTTTCTACGGAGACTTTGAGTGTCTCTTCACTGCTGAGGAGTCCGCTGAGTACGAGTTCGGCACAAGTGTGTTGGGTACATCTCAGCTGTTTGTGGATGACCAACTTGTGGTGGACAACAAGACCAAGCAGACCAGAGGTGACACGTTCTTCAACCAAGGTACCGTGGAGGAGAAGGGTGTGATTGCACTGGAGAAGGGTAAGACCTACAAAGTGCGTATCGAGTTCGGATCCATCCAGACATACTCTTTCTTCGAAGCCAAGGGAACCGACTACAAAGGTGGTGTGTCGTTTGGTGTGGCACAGGTGTTGGACCCACAAGCTGAGATCACCAAGGCATGTGAGATTGCACGCTCTGTTGATAAGGTTGTGCTTTGTGTTGGTACCAATGGTGAATGGGAGTCTGAGTCGTACGACAGAAAGGACATTTCTTTGCCTGGTAAACACATCAACGAGTTGGTCTCTGCTGTTGCCAAAGCTAATCCAAACACAGTGGTGGTCAACCAATCTGGAACTCCATGTGAATTCCCATGGGTCAGTGAGGTGAAGGGTATCTTACAGGCATGGTTCGGTGGTAATGAGTTGGGTAACGGTATCGCAGATGTTCTGTATGGTGATGTCAATCCATCTGCCAAGCTTCCATTGACCTTCCCTCTCAAGTTCCAAGACAACCCAGCCTACTTGAACTTCAAGACCGAGAGAGGCAGAGTGCTCTATGGAGAGGACATCTTCATCGGTTACCGTTACTATGAGAAGGTGCAGAGAGAGGTTATGTTCCCCTTCGGATACGGTCTCTCTTACACCACTTTCAGCTTCTCCAACTTGAACGTGTCCGTCGATGAAGATGCGAATGTGATCTCTGTGGATGTGGATGTGCAGAACACCGGTGCCCTGGATGGTAAAGAGGTGGTGCAAGTGTACATCTCCAAGACCGAGTCCGACGTCATCAGACCGGTGAAGGAGTTGAAGGAGTTCACCAAGGTCTCTGTTGCCGCTGGTGAGACACAATCGGTGAAGCTCGAGTTGTCTTTGAAGGACTCTGTGTCGTACTTTGACGAGTGGAATGACAAATGGCATGTCCAGAGCGGAGAGTATGTTGTTCACGTGGGGTCTTCCTCGGACAACATTACGCTCACTGAGACATTCGAGGTTAAGAAGGAGTTCCACTGGTTGGGACTCTGAGTGTACTTTAGCTAGAGGGTGTATTGATAGACTTATAGACGTGACTTTGAATTTAGTTGAGATGATGATCAATTATGGTAGCATGTGTGATTACCTAACACCGAATGCCCTATGATGTCATGATGAAACACAGCACACAGCCAGATTTGGAGATCGGTGGTCGAGACGAGGGTATAAACTGTGACAAATCGAGTAAATGGGAATGTGATTGTGCGAGTGAACGTTTTGAGGGGATCCCCAGGTGAGAATCTGTGCCAATTTCGGAACCATCGCTGATCCGTTCGATCTTATACACTATGAGTCCGCACGTAGATAAGCAGCTGTCAACCTCCAGGTACGGCTCTCACGGGCATCGGCTCGCGGGGTGTAGAGGTGGACAGGCGAGGAGGACGTCCAAGAATGACGAAATCTCAGCACAAAACGGGCCAATCAGCTTCCCCAGACGGGCAGAATAGCCGTTGTACATACTCAAATCTTGTCTCTCCTCCTTCGCCCACTAGGACTCCAATGCGCTCCAACGTGACCCAGAAGTATACGCAGGCAAAAAGGAATGTGGAATGTCACAGAAGCGGGTCGGATTAAGAAAAAAAAAAAAAAAAAAACGTGCAGGCAGCTCGACTTAAAAAAAAAAGGCAGCTGCCTTGAATTCCACCACCTTCCACTAATTTGTTTCAAGTGGGTAGCCGTTTTCCAGGGCCCTTTTTCGACACTAGCTTGTTTCCAAGCCCTTGTGGATCAAAAGTTTCAGATCTCCTCTATTTCTGGTCTGCTGGATACCTCCAAGTGCTCGCTAGCAATAAGTACTCGTCCCACTACTAATTGCTGCCTCTCTTGCCGGTCTCACACCACCCACCGACATCTCTCTTTTTCACATCCACCACACTCGACACTCTGATCTCCCACCATGACACTACGCTCCCACACACTGTCCATGCTCGCCCTCTCGACATGGCTGGCCCCGACTGTGCTCGCTGTTCAGAACATGTGTTCGTCCCAGAACACCGGTGTAACCAGCTCATCTTCACCTTGGATGTCCAACGGCCTGTGCAGTGACACCTGTCGAGCAAGTGGATATGCACTCGCCATTGTCCAAGGAACAAACTGTTGGTGTTCTAACACGGCTCCTAGTGACACCACGGACGTCTCCTCGTGTGCAGTGGATTGTCCAGGTTACCCACAAGAGCAATGCGGTGACGAATCTGCCGGGTTCTACGGATACATCCAGCTCTCTGATCCTGAGTCCACTGCTGGTGGTGATTCAACATCCACTACGCCTTCTAGTACATCTTCCACGACCACACTACGTCCTACATCTACGACAAGATCAACTGACGATGACACAGCTTCAAACGCAGTTTCCACGTCGTCACCAGACTCAACAACAGATGTCCAAACAACCACAACATCCTCCAGCCGTACATCTACATCTGCATCTACATCTACATCCACCACGTCCACCACTTCTACATCTAATACTGTCTCCTCTACTTCCACCACCACTTCATCTACCTCTACCTCTACCTCTACCTCCTCTTCTTCGTCCACCTCTTCGTCCTCATCCACTACATCATAGGCACCAGTCACATCCATCGTTTACTCCATCATGACGATAACTGACTCCGCACAGACCCTTCTCACAACAACACAAGTCGTATCCACAGTGGTATCAGTACCAACGGACTCACCTTCAAATGACTCCGCAGACACAACAAACAAATCAACGGATGACGATGGGTTTTTCGATTCACCGGGTAAAGTCGCTGGTACTTTTGTCGCCGTTGGTATCGTGGTATTGGCATTACTCGGTGCCCTACTGTGGTTCTGTTGTTTCCGTAACAGACGTTCCACTGACGATGACGATGACGATGAAGAAAGTATATCCACACAGATCAGAGACGAAAAATTGCCTATTGATGCGATGAGTCCATTACCTCCAGTGGATGCAGATGAATTCGATTTCGTCGAGGTGGATCAAAGGTTGGATCCAAGAAACATCGTTATGCAGTGGGATAATAACAGAAGTAAGACCTCGTTGGCTGACGATATGGATTATTCAAGAAGAGTCCTTAGAGTTACAAATGCTGATTGAATCACCCCTTTGTACTATGCATCTGACTTTCAAACATCGACGTCACATTTTTCAGTTCTACCAAGGCGCACTCCATATTGTATCATTCACAAAAGTACAGTTGTCATACCTGGTTTTCACATAATGAATTATCGTATATCTCAATTGTTTCTGGTCCCGATACTGTAGCTTCACTAGATGCAATATCATACGGATCTCATGAATATTCAGCTTTATGACCGGACGAGTTGTTCACTGAGTTATATGACGTCATAGGTCACACCTACAGATTATGTCATCACCGGTGTATGGGTGTGCTGAAATCAATACACCATATGTCTGGGTGGTGTGTTGATGAAATATGCCATATAATTGAAGTATTGTATGAGGTACCTTTTCGCTAATGAATTTTTGTTCAAGATTACTGAAATCGACTTTATCTTCAACTGCTTGGATACTAAATTGTAGAATTTGTGTTCCACATGGCTTGTGGGACCACGAAATCCTAGAACAAGATGAGAGTTACTGGGTGATCAACTATATGTGTGGAAGAGACTACTAGAGACCAGATCTTTGGATCTCATTTTTTTTTTAAAAACTTCAAATCAGAACTAGTGCAGATCAAAGAACCATTACTTTATTTTGTCGAATAAGAGGTCATTTGAAGTTAAAAAAAAAAAAACCATGTATAATTGCATGAACCACCACAAGAACTCCTCAGTGAAGCACAAATCAGCACTAGTCGAGTGGTCAGAAGAACAGTCATCTACATCAGAGAGAGATACAGAAGAGAATGAACTCACGCTGAATAGGTGGATGAAGGCTAATGTCTGAGAGAAGAGGAAGATAACTAGTGGCAGTTACAGAGATTCTACTTATATGGTGGGATGACGTGCTAGAGCCCAGGATATCTAACAACACTCCCTGTGATCAAGCTGGTTCTACCTGAACAGTGATGGTGAAGCCTGAGAGAAGCGATTGAGAGAATTGTTGAAGTTGTAAAGACTCTTGTTCGTTTATTGTTTGTATATATACTTCATTTTGTCGAATACGAGGTCATTTGAAGCATTTTTCGTAAAAACATCCACTGGCCTCACGAAGTCAAATGGGGCCAGTCATCTAATGATAGTAATAAGTAGTGGAGAGATTGCTCATGAAGGTATGGCAATCCAGTTGTGTCCCCAGATGGGGGTAGAGAAGTTCAAAGAATAAGAAAGTCGAAAACATTTGGGTGAATAGTTTGGTACATCACATGAAGACAAGTGAGCACATGACTGAAACCACGGAGATCAAAGTAGCAATGAGGCCAGAAGAGACGGAAGCAGCAGCACCTTCGAAGGTGGAGACAACTGGAGAAGTGCTGCTCTCAGCACACTCATCACCCTCGCAAGCTGGCAAGGTAGAAGTCAAAGTGACGCCAATGGTCAAGGTAGAATCACCTTCAGCAGCAGCGGTGGTAGCAACTGAGGCAGGAGTGGCAATGTCAGTGGTGAGAGGGCAGTATGTGGTGTAAATAGTCTCAACACCATCAACTGTAGTAGTGACAATAGTGACACCGGTGGTGACTTCAGTGGAAGAGCAGGCGTTCTGGGAGCATGAAGTGATGGTGACAACGGTAGTTGATGGACCTTGTTGCTCAGTCTCTGTAGTCAATGGACAGTAAGTGGTGTACTCAGTGACAACTCCAGCAATGGTAGTGGTGACAACAGTGACACCGGTAGTCACAAAGATGTTAGAGCAGGTACCCTCAGTACAGTCTTGAGAAGACAAAACGGTGGTGGCAATGTCTTCTTCTAGAGGTGTAGTGGAGGCAGAGGAAGAAGAGATGGTGGTGTTGTAGCCGAAGTTCCAGCTCAAAGAAGAAGACTCAGAGGACAAAGAAGATGAAGATGAGAAATATGAAAACTCGGAGGAAGAACTAACAGAAGAAGATGAAGAGATTCCTGAAGAATTCTCCGATGAAGAGAGGGAAGAAGAGCTGAACGAGGAGGACAACTCAGAGGAAGAAGAAGAAGAGGACAACTCAGATGAAGATGAGGATGTGGATGAGGAAGCAGAGCTCTCCGAAGAAGATGAAGACTCCGAAGAGGAAGACTCTGAGGAAGATGAAGACTCTGAGGAAGACTCCGAAGATGAAGACACAGAAGATGATGACTCCGAAGATGATGACTCATAAGAGGAAGAAGAGAACGAAGAGGAAGAAGAGAAAGAAGAGGAAGAAGAAGTCGACAATGGTGTAAAGGTACTGTAGGAAGTACCAGTGCTGAAGTCACCATAGATATCAGTTGTTGGGTAGAAACTCAAAACAATAGTCTCAGTGGTGCTCACTGTGGTTGTTGTTGTGGTAGTAACATCTGGAACGGTGAGTGTGATAGTGGAGGTACCAGTGGCAAAGACACCCTCATCAGAAGAAGTGGAGTAGAAGCTGATGACCTGTGTTTGAACCTCACCGATGGAGTTGGTTGTTGTAGTAGTGTAAGCAGGAGGAACGGTGTGAAGGAAGTACTCCGGAATGTATTTTATGGCTGTGTAAGGACACGGGAAGTTACTGAGACGGTCAGCATACGTTTCATAGGTTGAATCGTCATCAGCTAGCTTGAACGATGCATCGAGTCCCGTGCAGCCATCAGAAGCACCAAAGAATTCACAGGTGTCTCCATAGACCGGAATATCAAGAGTTAGCTCGTAGTCGGTAGCGAGCTGATAAATGTGAACCCTATCATTTCCGTCATCTTCACCTTGACGAACAAATGAGAACTGGCCGTAGTTGATGCTTTGGTAATGGCGAGTCACAGTTGTATCGGTGGTTGCCGGTTCAAGGATGTATGAGATGTACATATCACCTGTAGCGTAGTTGACATAAATTCCAGAACTCTCAGTAACATTCTGGCCAATAAGGTAAAACTTCAAACTCTTCACATCCTCAGGATCAGCGAAGTGGATGTACAAGTTGATATTGTAGTTTGAGTAACCTCCAGAGTAGGTACCGGATTTTGCAACATCATACACCAAAAACATTCCCTCGGTTGGGTCACCAGCCCATGTGTACATATCCTATGTGTAGACGAAACAAGCATCAGAAACAGTTTCAGTGGAGAAAGGTTCAGTGATAGTCACAAAAGTCTGGAGAGAAGGTTCGATGGTAGTGGTAGACTGAGCGAAGTTACCCTGGATGAAGAAGAACCCAGCAAGGAGCGTGGTGATGATGCCGGGAACCATCGTGGTGTAGCAACTGGTATTAGATATGTGTATGCTGTTGCGAAAGAATGGTAACACGTTGAAGAAACCAGGAACGTTGGTATCTTTATATAACCATCAGTAGATACAAGCAATTGTGTAAATACCATAACTGTAAGGCTCGACTGATTGGCCAATCATGGATCAGCCAAAGTGTGTGGTCTAGATATGTTCAACAGAAGAAGGATAGATGCAGCCAGAAGCTGCTGTTGAAGAGCACAAGCAGAGTCGTAATGACGCAGCACGCGTTGATCAACTGGAGCAGAAAGGATTGATTGGGTTGTTTGGTTGCCTAATATAGAAAGAGCAGTACTCGGCCAGTCGTGCGAGTGTGCACTGTGTATACTTTTCAGGGATCTATCAACTGTACCCTAAATTTAGGCGTCAGACATGAGTCTCAATTTCCTTCGGGGCTCAAGACACGTGAATATGCATGAATGTTTCACAAGGAACCTGGAATAATTTGGAATGAGTCTGACCAATGACGGGACCAGATAGAGTAATGTCAACCTCTAGAGGTGACACATGCAAGTTGGGTAACCATGAGTTGGGTTCTGAGACATCAAATAGCGTCACAACTCCCAAGGCAGAAAAACCTTCCAATAGAGCTCAATACTAGCTCAAGTAATACAGATTACCAGGCAACCTTTTCACGCCACCTTATCGAAATTAATATTCCACAGAAGGGTTGGAAGTTGTAACTGGAGAAACTTGATTGGGTGAGATAGTAGGTAGTAGGCATGTAACTGCATGCAGGAGACGGAACGTAGAGATGGAAATCTCCTTTGATTCTTGGCGGGTAGAAACTGTTATAAAGACTAGACATGCTCCAATCACAGTATTTGAGCTGAGGAAGGTATCTGGGAAGCGATATTTCAGCTATTCGTCAACATGTCCCACCCAAATCAACATCTCCCAACCATCAATGAACTCCCTATATCCCCTCAAATCGCAGAGCTTCTCAAGGGTATGAGACAACAGGCTATACCACAAGAAGTTGGATTGTCTTGGAAGATGAGAATACCAAGAATGAGAAGCTACTAGGTCGGGGATTCTGGGAAAGTGCCAAGTGATATACCATATCGAGCACCCATCACTTGGAACAGCCCGTTTCCATAGCCTTCTACTCAACCTACCACGAGAAGTGTCGCCAGACCTTGTGTTGCTCCTCTTCCTCTACCACCAATCTTCCATCCTCAAGCTCCATTCGTTCCAGAATTCCGATCAACTCAGACATAGAATTCTCCATCTGTGAGATCTCCACTGAGAAGTACGGATGATACCACTAGCAACAATTGCAAGCCCTACAAACAGCACTGGCAACTTCCTCTGAGATCACCTCCAATTTCTCCTGTGTTGATGACTCCAACTGTTCCTTCCACACATAATGGACCACCAGATCCTTCTATCCATATATCAGCAAGAGAGCCGCAGTATGTTATCCCCAATAATATTAACACGTATTATGCACCATCACCACCTCCAAATCAACAACATCAACAAAAACATCAACATCATCATCATCATCATCAGGTATATCACCCGTTTCCAATGCCGTTGCCACCACCAGTGCAATACGAAGCTACAGTACCAAAGCACTACAAACGTCGAAGCCGCAATGGTTGTGTCACTTGTAGGAAGAGGCATCTAAAGTGTGACGAACAGAAACCATTTTGTTAGAGATGTGCCAAATCGCAACTACAGTGTGGTGGGTATAACAGGGTATAGAACTCCACTGGAATCATCCAGAGGTGATTGAAATTGAAGTGATTTCCATTTTTTGATCTATAGGTAGATAGCGCGTACAGCCTAGAAACTATAGTAATACAACAGCTGAGGATTCAGAAACTCTAAAACCCAGTTTTCCTGCTACCCACTACTACTATTGGCCCAACATGTGCATAGGAGGAGGAAAGACATCCTTGTTTAAACCTAAGATTTCTCACACTTTATGCAAGACATTCTCGCTTAAATTGACTGTGCATAGATCATGCAGAGTTACGAGGGAGTGACGCCATTAGGGAGACATGATCAGATCTTTCTCAGTGTAATTGCACCGTGACGAATTATACTTTGACATATTACTCAGAGCACTGGTTGACCTAAGAGTTTCAGCAACTGTGCAGAAAATAGCGCGTGACGTAAAATCGGCCGGCAAGACACCACCAAAGCTCATCAGTACGGTCTGTACTTGTAGATACCAGACTCATAGTAGTGTAGCAAAGGCAAATGATATACACTGTACAGACAATAGTGGTTTTATAAGGCACGTGAAGGTGCTTTTACTATCTGTAAGAACAGAGGCCGACTACTGAGATATGGTGATTGCAGAATCGATGCGTACAAAGATCGGAAGGAAGGTGTTGATACTGAGAGCTGTGATCCAAGAAGGTGAAACACGTATACGCTTCTATCCCTGGACAACCGGTTCATATGATTACCCCCGAGATCAACGATAATACCGATAAATGTTGCTTGCAGCACTACTATCTTGGAAACTGAACTTCACACAGGGCTCAAGTACGTACTACGGACTCCAGAACTCAGCTGTCGAATGACAGGTGTCAGGCCGCAGACATCACACCTATATAATATGCATTGGCGCATGTCGATGCAGGTCGCTAAAAATGGAAATGTTCGCCCAGTTTCATAATAATTTTCTGGATATGAACAGGATTTGCTTCGTAACTGAAAGCATGGCGAGAGGTAGAGAACGTATCGAGTATTGTATCGAGTTTTAAGCTTACCATTCATGTTCTTTGTTTCTGAGAGTGAGTTGTGTATATTTGCAGGTTCCTGGTTGCTCATTTCCTTCAAAAAGATCGACGCCCGTCCAGGGTCCAGTGTTGTATCTTGAAGCCCCACTAATACCATATTGCCATATCAGCGGCCAGTCCATAGCCCAGCCTCGTATATACATCTGGTAGGCAAACTAAGTGGAGCCACTGAGCACTCTAGATGCTGGAGTCTAGACCACACGATCGGAGTATGGATACAGGGGTTAGTGATTGTGCGGAGACCATCACTAGGGTATATGTAGTATAGTGCTGCAGGGATTACCCCAGCTACATAGCGTCAGTACGATGCTGTACTAAAGGCAACAAGTCCTAAATTGTAGATGTTATATCTCCGTACTACGCTTGTTTGCACAAACAACCCGATGTTGACCTAAAGTGGGTTATCTATGGCTAGCAGTGGTCAACCAGCATTCACACCAAGTTCCAACTCACCGTCGCTCTAATCAAGGATCGCCTTTTGTGTTCTTGATCTCAGCACTTAGATACCGTCCGCATGAGACCGTTACTAGAGGACAGCCAAAAACCGATGTAGCAGGCCCATAGCGAGGTGATACCCAAGAAATTCTGATGGACAAGATGAATCATCGATGAGTGCGTGCTATTTCGACCTTTGATGAAAATGAAAGAAGTTTGTATAACATTAGTACACATGCTAACAATTACTTTGTAAAAACATCCACTGGCCTCACGAAGTCAAATGGGGCCAGTCATCTAATGATAGTAATAAGTAGTGGAGAGATCGCTCATGAAAATATAATGGCAATCCAGTTATGTCCCCAGATTGGGATAGAGAAGATCAAAGAGTAAGAAAGTCGAAAACATTTGGGTGAGCAGTGTAGTACATCACATGAAGACAAGTGAGCACATGACTGAGACCACAGATAGCAAAGTAGCAACGAGGCCTGATGAGACGGAAGCAGCAGCACCTTCGAATGCGGAAATAACAGGAGAGGTACTCTCTGCACACTCATCACCCTCGCAAGCTGGCAAAGTGGAAGTCAAAGTGACGCCAATGGTCAAGGTAGAATCACCTTCAGCAGCAGCTGTGGTAGCAACCGAAGCAAGAGTGGCAGTGTCAGTGGTGAGTGGACAGTAAGTGGTGTAGATAGTCTCAACACCATCAACTGTAGTAGTGACAATAGTGACACCGGTGGTGACTTCAGTAGCAGAACATGCTTTTTGAGAACATGAAGTGATGGTGACAACGGTAGTTGATGGGCCTTGTTTCTCAGTCTCTGTAGTCAATGGACAGTAAGTGGTGTACTCAGTGACAACTCCAGCAATGGTAGTGGTGACAACAGTGACACCGGTAGGCACAAAGACGTTAGAGCAGGTACCTTCAGTACAGTGTTGAGAAGACAAAACGGTGGTTGCGATGTCTTCTAGAGGCGTAGTCGAAGCAGATGAAGAAGAGATCGTAGAGTTGTAGCCGAAGTTCCAACTCAAAGACGATGACTCAGAGGACAAAGAAGATGAAGATGAGAAATATGAGAACTCGGAAGAAGAACTAACAGAAGAAGACGAGGAGATTCCTGAAGAATACTCCGATGAAGAGACGGAAGAAGAGCTGAACGAGGAGGACAACTCAGAGGAAGAAGAAGAAGAAGACTCGGAGGAAGAAGAAGAAGACTCGGAGGAAGAAGAGGACAAATCAGATGAAGATGAGGATGAGATCTCGGAGGAGGAAGACATTTCAGAGGAGGAAGCAGAAGAAGAATACACCGACTCCAAGGAAGATGAAGAAGAGCTCTCCGAAGAAGAAGATGACTCCGACGAAGAAGACACCAAAGACAGTGACTCAGATGAGGAAGAGGACTCCGAGGATGAAGAAGAGAACTCCGAGGATGAAGAAGAGAACTCCGAGGAAGAAGAAGTTGACAATGGTGTGAAGGTACTGTAGGAAGTACCAGTGCTGAAGTCACCATAGATATCCGTTGTTGGGTAGAAACTCAAAACAATAGTCTCAGTGGTACTCACTGTGGTTGTTGTAGTGGTAGTGACATCTGGAACGGTGAGTGTGATAGTGGAGGTACCAGTGGCAAAGACACCCTCCTCAGAAGAAGTGGAGTAAAAGCTGATAATCTGTGTTTGAACTTCACCGATAGAGTTGGTTGTTGTGGTGGTGTAAGCAGGTGGAACAGTGTGAAGGAAGTACTCTGGAATATACTTAACTGCAGTTAAGTAACAAGGCTGCTGACTCAAACGGTCCGAGTATGGATCATAGATTGCAGAATAACCACCTAGTTTCCATGAAGAAGCAATCGTACAACCATCTGAAGCACCAAAGAAGTCACAGGTATCCCCATATACCGGGATGTCAAAGAATTGGCCTCCAATAGTTGCGAGCTGATAAATGTGAACCGTGTCAGGCTCGCCATCTTCACCGGAACGAACAAAAGAAAACTGACCGTAGTTGATACTATCATAGTGGGTGCCTGTAATAGATGGATCGGTGGTTGCTGGTTCAAGAATGTATGAGATGTACATATCACCAGTAGCGTAGTTGACGTAGATTCCAGAACTCTCTGTAACATTTTGGCCAATAAGGTAGAATTTCAGAGTCTGCACATCCGCAGGATCAGCAAAGTGGATGTACAAGTTGATGTTGAAGTTAGCGTAACCACCAGAGTAAGAGCCGGATTTCTCCACGTCATAAATAAAATACATTCCTTCAGTGGGATCGCCAGCCCATGTGTATAACCCCTGTGAGTGGCTAAAACAAGCATCAGAAATAGTTTGCGTGGAGAAAGGTTCAGTGACTGTTACAAAAGTCTGAAGGGAAGGCTCAATTGTGGTGGTAGACTGAGCAACGATACACTGAACGAAGAAGATCCCAGCAAGGAGCGTGGTGATGATATTGGGAACCATTGTGGTGGTGATTTGTTGATGATACTGATAGTCCACCCAGCAACATCTGAAACCAATGAAGAAGTCTGGAGGGGATTCCATTCATTTTATATGTATCCATATCGGAAGTGATCGGGAGCATACAGAGAACAAAGTCCTGACTCCCAATAAGTTGACCTGCATAGCTTATGAAGGTTACGAAGTTCGAAGTTCAAAACACACAGAGTTGGGTACTCGTCATGCAATTCAGAGCTTCTAACGCACAAGTACAGGCTCTAAGGTCTCAGATCTGCAACAAAGGACAAGCATGTTCAATACTGCTTGTAAAGGAGAGAACATCTGCATTGAGTGTACAGGGATCAGAGTTACGTCGTTTCTTTCTATGGGATGGATGCTGGATGCCCGTAGGCTGAGAGTAAAAGAGACCCATCCAGAATGAACGGAGCGCTATACTGAAAAATCGGTTTCACCATCTGGACCCTCAACTACTAAGGCCTATTAGCAACGGCCCACAACATGTGAATATGAACTTACGGAAGTCGCTCCCCCCCGCGGGCGGCCGCTAGTTTGAGGATTCCCAGTGCCCACACCTGTGACCTTATGCAAAACATTCGCGCTTAAGTTGATCACGCATATACCACGCATATCTACGAACAAATGATACCACCAAGATCCAAGCAAGGATGGCAGCTGCAATTCTTGAAGGCATGCTCAAAATAATGGTGCATGAAGCGTGCCAGATTCCAAACAGAGCTTCAGAACGTCCAAAACCGTCTACACCTGTCACCAGCCATGGAGGTTGCATCGAAGTTCTACAACATCAGCCAAGAAGGCTGTTTCATGAGGGTTGAAACTACTTTACGGAATACCAGGCTAAGAAAAATAGGCTTTACTGAGGGGAGCTGGCATTCCAACATAGGTCAAACCTTCGCTGTTTGACAGCCAGGTGGATGTATAGGTGCCTGATGAGCCTCCTTTAGTTGGATTTGAGGCCCTTTGAGGTGGAAGATGGAAGACTTGCATACGTAGTAAGTATGGAATTTATGATCCGCTAACCTCTACTACGCCTTTCTCCGAGTGCAGCTACTGCGTACTGGCATGTGATGTAGGTGGGTAGCTAGTAGCAGAGAGTGTGTAGGTTGTAATGCACAGCTGTCAGTAGGTGTAATTCCAGAATCCAGTTTGTAGAATCTGGTGAGATAACAGGCCTAACAGTGAACATCATGCACTGATGCATGACAATATGCAGGTCGCCAAAGCTGGGAAGTTGAGCGGCCTTTCTCCAGAAGACCCCTAGTAATGACCAAATTTTGCTTTTTATCATTTCAGTTCGCTTTTTGAGTTCGGAGCAACTGTAGTTGATAGTTAGGGAATGTTCTGGTTTTCACAGTTCATGAGTTTGTAGTTGCGAACACTTGAGAACGCAGCAAGCACCTCACTCGAGAATATGGTTGTCCAAAGCCACTGTATCAAGGTAACTATATAATAATGCTTATCGAAATCCTTCATATTGAGAACCCAACTACGACGTATTGGTTTGAAACAAATGGCGAGTTATGAATTAATGGAGAAAGAGAGAGATCGTACGGGAGTCAAGTTCAATTCTTAAATCAGCAGGGGTCAACTTCTAGAAGTAAACCACATATATATCAAGGATAATGGCGCATGAGCTTTTCCTATGATTTTAAAGGAGTGATTTATTTCAAAGGAAGCCTGATTGAGTTCGTAAAGTTACTACGGATCAACTTGTTGGTGTTATGAACAGTACTATGTATGCACCAGCAAGTTGTACTGATGGGTGCTAGCAGTATAAAGCCATACCTACCCTCTACTGCTTTTGTAATGCTAAAGATACTACGAATAATCATTGAGAAGATTTGGACACATTCAAAGTACGAACTAAATAATCACTTTTAAGAGTACTAGAAAACGTGCACTATGATTTTGCTGTAGTAGACAGCGAAAGTCATGGGATGTAGATTCTTATAAAACCCTGACAGGATCCCATCTCACTATTATAACTCATCAACTGTACCAATTTCATTTGAAGCATGATGTCACACCAATACCACCAGCTACCAGCTATTGAAGAACTCCCAATATCGCCTCAGATATTACAGTTTGTTGAGAGAATGCGAGCACATAAGAGAAGCAGATCAATGAACTCATTTCCATTGAGAGCAGGTTACTCTACTGGACTCACATCTAGTCCTCTTGGAGGATCACAGTCAACGCCTGTTGTGCATCACAGACCCTCCAGCCAGAATACCCAACCGCTTCCCACGTTCACTCGACTCCCCAGACCCCCACTTACCAACACAACAACGAACCAGTCATATCCACCAAACAATAGGGGAAGCAACTTACAAAATCATCAATTCAAGGCTCACCATCCACAACACAGAATTCAAGGGACGCCATATACGACCAATGGTATTCCAGTTGATCCCGGCTGTTACACAAAGCCACCATTACTTTCAGGTTTCCTTGGTTTTGGGAAGATCCGGTAGCATATGATGCCAGCGGTCAGATCTTCCATCGTACCACCCCAGCCACTATTTTAGGGTCAGGTTCAAATTCAGTCACACTCACAGCTACTACCTCAACAGCGCACAGAGCCCAAGAAGAAGAGATACTCACGTCGAAGCCGTAATGGTTGCATCACTTGCAGAAAGAGACATTTGAAGTGCGACGAACAGAAGCCTTCTTGCTGGAGGTGTGCTTAGTCTCATTTGCAATGTGGTGGATACAGAAGAGAAAGTTGAAGTAGGTGTAGATATATCTGTATTCATCAGAAATAGCTAAACATCTATTATTCTCGGTAGAGCTAATCAGTGATTAGTTGGCCATGAATGAAATGTGAGGAACCATGATTGATCCACTTAACGGTCGCACAAACCTCAAACATTGAGCATTCGTATCATGTGAAGTCTATCAACTCATCAAGATGTAGTAGTTACTAGTAGATCAAAGAGTTCGTAAATTTGAATAAGCGGACATCGCTTCACATGATCAGAAGTTGTCATGTAACTACCATAACTACCTAGGAACCAGGTAGTAGTGGCCTCTAGATGGATCATGCTACTTCCCAGAATGTAATGACGTATCCTCTTATAACTATACCCAAGATCGTACCATAACCAATATGGAAGTCGTAAGCTTACATATGTTCGTAAGTGGTTTTCGAGTTCGTATATGGTAACTGCACTACGTACTAGCTGTGACCGATCCGGACAACTCCGGTAGATGTTAACTCTTGAGACAGTTCAAATCCGCAAAAACTAGCTAAGTCGTATAATGACATCATACTTGTAAATAAACGTGTTTCATATCCTGGCTGATTGGTTTCTCCATTTGCGGTTCAATCCGTAAGTATTTTGGTAGCCTTTTTGGTAAGCGAGACTCTGTTGCTCCGGTAACTTTGACAAACCCTACACACTTATCATGCGGATAACACCATACAATTGAGTGAGCGCTAAACACTATTATTTATCAGTAGGAGAGCTCCTCACCCAACCAGTCAAAAAACTTCCCGGAGTTTTCAGGAGTGATCAAAGGAAGAACCTTGTCAACAAACCCAATAGCAGCCTCTGCAGGTGGCTTCATCAAACTCTCAACAAAGGCAGCAGACTGTTCGTCCAAAAGCCCTTTCTTCTTTGCAGCCTTAGCACTAGCGTGGAACAACTCAGTATCACACACACCTGGGTTCACAGCAATGACATTGATACCCAAGGCTTTGTACTCCACAGCTGCACTTCTAACACAGAGATTCAATGCGGCCTTGGTAGCAGAATAAACGGTGGAGATGATTGGGAAGTAAGCCTGAACACAACCTAAAGTTGAGGAGACCATAATGACTTTACGAGTCTCCTTTTGCAACAAGTGTGGCTTGACGGCTTCCAACAACTTGGTTGGACCAACAACGTTACAGATGTAGTGGTCAATCTGAGTGGCCCATGATTCTTGTTGGATGGAGACGAAGGCATTGGCGATGGCGGCGTTGCTGATGAAACAGTCGATACCGTTAGGTGCCTTCTCGGTGAGCTGCTGAGAGATTCCATTGACAGATGATTCAGAAGTGAGTTCCAAGTGGACAATCTTGATGTTTGATCTCTCTTCGACCAATTTGGCCAAGTCACCAGTGAGCTTTGTAGAGTCACGAACAGAGGCAATCACCAAGACGGATGGGTCCTTGGAGATGTAGCGGACGAGTTCAAGGCCAACACCACGGTTGCAGCCGGTGATAAAATATGCGAAAGGTGAGTCTGACATTGATGTGTTATCTTTTGATGCTTTTGCAGAACAAATGTGTATATCCAGTGGGGCATATGCGTCTCAGTGATGCTATATATACATGCACACCTCATGGATTGGAACTAGCATTCAGGAGGCGAGCGGGGAAATCCAATTAGTAATAAACTATACCAGTAACCAAAGTGACAAAACCGGATTAATGTTTACCACACTACTGTATAATACAGTATTGGATATTCTCTCTACCCGGTAACTCCCCCAAATCGGTATTACCGGACATGCAGCTTGTATTTGTAATACTCAGATACAGTGTACATGTTGTATACGGATTTGGAGCACGCCGAAAATTTGGAGCATCCCCCGCTAATAGTGAGGTCGCGACAATAGTTTAGAGCTTCGGGAAAACTTGACTTGTCTTTGATTTGGAGCTATCAACTATAAATTTCAACATGACGAATAAAGGACTTTTCCACGCCACGATATTCCATTTAATATATGTTTATGATAAACGACCCCCTAGAGTTTATATTGAATCAAAAATTAGCGCATTAACATCGTTTCAAAGTCTTAAAATCTTAACCAGTCTTCAAAACGTGCTCCAAATTTTCGGCGTGCTCCAAATCCGAATACAACATACACAACACAGCACTATTTGTAGATAGTAACACTCAAAAATACAAATTGGAATTCCTGCTTACATATACAAAATCATAACTATCGTTATCCTGATCATTTCTCTCTGGCAATGGCTCCAGCGTTTTCTGCGGTCTCCTGGTGGTACGTCACTGCCTTATCATCGTCTACATCCGAGATAGCCATCTCGATGCTGTCCTCGTCACTGGCACCTCTGTGGGTGATGATCTTACCTTGTTCAACAAGGTCTCTCTTCTCCTCCTCTGACATGACGTAGTTGATGTTGGCGTGTCTGTTCTCGGGACCGAGAAACATCACCACGAGCAAGAAGGCAAACACAGAACCGACAAAGATGGCCATCACCTTGGAGTAATCGTACACTCCTTCCTTTTTCTCACCCGTAACACTGTCGTAGATTGGGAAACGTTCACCAATGGTAGACTCAATAGTGGAAGAGGCAGAAGAGGCCAAGTTACCCAACTGGTAAGATACACCAACGACAAAGGCACGGAACTCTGGAGGGGACAACTCAGACAAGTGGATTGGTGCAACACCCCAAGCGCCTTGGACCATGAACTGCAAGAAGAAGACGCCCGCGTTGATTCCTGAGTTTCTTGTATAAGCCCATGGATAGATCAAAGCACCTCCAAGGACACAACATATCATCACTGAGAGTCTACGACCAATGAAACCGGAGAAGTGACTCACAATCATACCACCTGCGATGGCACCCAAGTTTGCCACTGTGTTTGTCACTGTCGAACGGTCAGCACCGTAGTTCAGTTGGTTTGTAAGCAGAGTTGGATACAAGTCCTGGGATCCATGGGACATGAAATTGAAACCGGACATCATCACGACCATGTAGGTCATCTTGGCCCATTCCTTCTGAGTGGCCTTCTTAGCATCGGCAAAGAAAGAGGAGCCTTTGTTCTTAAGATGGAGTTGCTATTGCAAAAACTGGTCGGTCTCTGGTAAAGTCCATCTCCAAGCAATGAAGAGCACTGGTGGACCAGCAGAGAACCAAAAGATAGATCTCCAACCTTTTGGAGTTGTGTCGACGAGAGCTCTTTGGAAGATCACCACTAAGAGGTAACCAAATGCGTAACCTTGCTGGAAGATACCGGAGAGGAACGATCTTGCATCCGTTGGGAGACCTTCCAAGGCAGTGGAAGCAGCAATACCGTACATGGATCCCATGAAGATACCAAAGAGGGCACGAACGCCAAGGAAAGCCTAGTAGTCGTTGACGAAACCAGTGCCGATTTGGATCACAATAAGACACGATAAGTTGATGATGAGAGGCCATTTTCTACCGTATCTGTCACCGAAGTAACCGAACACAACGGCACCGACGGATCTGAGCATCAAAACCAACGTGATACCCCAAGTGATGTCCTTCACTGGTCTGTCGAAAGTCTCAGCCATGTTAGAGACGTTGAGCGAGGTGGCGAAGAAGTCGAATGCGTCCCATGTCCATGCGAGGAAACCAATGATGAAGAATTGCCACTCTTTCCAGCCAATCTTGCGAAGACCAGGAATAGGGTTAACGTTGGACTTCTCGGCTGCCCACTGCTCCTTGGTTGGAATCAGCGTTGTGATTCTTGCCTTGAAGTATGTTTTGATTTCCTCCCCTGTGAAAGTTCTCCAACCCATTGTAGTTGTGGTTTGTTGCTGTGGTTGTAGTCGGATGTTAATGTAGGATGGTGATGAGATAGTGAAGTTCAGGGCAGGCGAGGCTAAATATATATAGGCGCTGACTGAGAATAGATATAAGAACCTTGAAGACAGAAAGAGAGAGAGAGATAGAGAAAGCCCAATAGATTCACGTCATACCAACGATACGATAAAATCGGCTTATGATTACCCAGATGGTCATTCCCCGCATGCAGATGGGTAAAGTCGGGATTCCACTCCGGCCCCAAATTTGCGTACTATCAAAATTTTAAAGGGCCTTAAGTGCGGTCGTCCGGTCATACTGAGGACGATAAACTTCCATATACTTCCGGATGCCAAGGGAGCAGACAGGTGCGGCTAAGACACTTGGAGAATCTTGGGGAATCCTCAGCAAACGTCTTCACTCAGGAGTCAGGAGTCATCGGACGGATAGAGATACGACTAGATACATTTCTCAGTTAAGTAATTGATGTAGGCTCATAATAAAAACCGCGACAGCTCCCTAGCAGAAGAGGATGGCGCCTAGTGAGATTTACATTCACAAATTAGGCAATTACTCCGCGCCACTGAGAACACAAAGCTCGCTGCTACTTGCCTCCCAACTCCCAACGTAGATGATACCGGAGAGGACCGGATAGACAGGAGGGGTGTATCTCAACTCGACCAGAAATCTACACTGTACAGACCAACACTTTATACTTTTTACCAAGATACAAATTGGAACCTGATGAGATTCATGGCTTCAAGACTCAACTTTGATGCAAATTGTGGGGTAGAAACACCCGGTGTCAAAATTAGACGCGACCAGACGACGCGAGTTTCTCCGGCCATGGCCCATGAGTCTCTTCAGATGTGGCACCACGCAGCCAATCAGAACAACAAATCTACACCAATCAGATCTGGCTGCCCTATAGAGATATACCAAGATACTAAATATGCACACTTTGCGAAGTCGTGGGTCATGGGTATTTTCTCCTTCACTGTCGAGTGTCATCCCTGTGCGCTCAGTCTCACTGGCTGCCCACTGGGGAGTCATCCAGGTACGGCTGGAGTGTCTTGAGTCATCGCAGATAGTCATCCATCAGAGCAGAGAAGCTTCTCGGTGAATAGGAGAAACCTTTGAGTAGAAAACTGGGCCCTGGCTAGAAATGCTGTCCAATCACAAATGGCTATGAAACTGAGTCAAAACAGAACAGTCGAGCTTCTCCATCGCTCTCACTGCTGCCTGTTTTGGCCCTTGAGAGTGCCAAGTGCCTCCAAGCTGTACTCTCTTAAGTGCGCACAACCGGAGTAACAAGCAGTTTACATAATCACAGTTATGAGCACTGGTGATGGGAGACCACGCTTGCTCGATCAGAAAAGATCCCGTGGAAAACGCATGAAAAACACCAGGACATCACAGCAGCCCATCGACGAACTCACTTGATGTTGAGCTGTTTGGTGTTACTTCGGAGTTTGAGAAGGCATCTTTGGCGCTTCCCTCATTTATTCACTATACAGACCACTCTCATTACTACCTAACCTCATACAACACACCACATGTCCTTTGGAAACCCCTTTGCCTCCTCGGGTGGCGGCGATGGCGGAGTTTAGGGTCTGGGCTACAACGGGTTCGAAGTTTCCCTCAACTACGTCTCTGGCCTTCCAGATCCCAACATCGTCTCACATCCTTCCATCAAGCTCTGGTTCAAGTCCCTGCTGAAAAGGGATGAGACCACCAAGGAAAAGGCACTCACAGAGCTGCTCCAGTTCGCCACACAGGACAATGCCGCCCATCTTAAAGACGACCTGGTGCTCATCACTTGGGTCCAACTATACCCCAAGCTATCACTTTCAGAGTCCAAGACGGCGCGTTCCTTGGCCCACAGATTCCAGGCACAAATGATCCAACTCTTGCAGAAATCCTACGCCAAATACCTCAAGGACACCATGCCCGTGTTGCTCTCCGGTGTTTACGACTTGGACTCCACAGTCTCTAACACAACCCTCAAGGCCATCTCCGCAACTTTCAACAACGACCAGAGCAAGATCAACAACATCTGGATTATCTTCCAAAACGAGATACTCAACTACGCAGACCAAGCTCTCAACAAAGAGACTGTGGATTCTCTTTCAGACGACCGTGTGGTCCCTCGTGACGAGGCAGAGCTGAAGTATCTCAGACTCATCAACGCATTGATCTCCATGGTCTCTCATTTGGTGCAAGTCGGATACAAGCTTCAACCAGAGAAACTCAACAAGAACATTGATGCATTCCATGAATTCTTTGAGTATGAAAACCTGTGGCATTATCTCTTGGTGAACTCCAACACAAACAACCAGAAGATCTACAAGTCATTGCTTCAACTCATCAACGCAGTGATTCATCTTCAGCCCGGCCTGTTCACTGAAAGAGCATGGAAGTTGATGTCCAAGAGACTCCTCAAGTCGCTCACATTTGCCAAAAAGATCGACTCTGCATCAACAAACGCCGTTGTATACTCCTCTATGGTTGTTCCTATCTTATCCACTCTGAACAACCTCAACACACACAACCCTGCATTTTTCCAATACGACAAGTCACACAAGGAAAAGATATTGGAGTTCTTGAAGATCGGATCCCTTAACTCTGATCCTGCATACTACACAAAACTTGAACAATTCATCACAAAGGCAACTACAGTCTTCTCTCACGATGACATCACCGTCTTGGAAAAGATCCTGCATAACGACTTCGCCACAGAGCTGAATAAGAATCTTAAACTGCGTGCCGGAGTGCCGTTCATTGTCCAGTCATTAACAGCTTACCTCTCTGTCTTGTCACATTTTGATGCCCTCGATAAGATTGATGATGTCGTTGATGAAGTCGTGGAGATCACACAACCAGTGGCGTCTCATTTGGTGACACCTCTATCCCAATTCCTCTCTAAGGAGATGGTCATTGATGCATTGGAAGATTGGTGTATCAGAGACTCAGGAAACATCACGACTCTGCTCAAAACAGTTGTGAAACTGGACGCATCTCTAGAGTCAACACTGAAGACTTCACTTGACCATTTGAGATCTTTGGCAGAGGAGGACGAGGAAGGTAAATCTTTCGTCAATCACCATGCATTCACCATCTTTGAGTTCATACTACAAGAAAACCTCAAAGGATACGATGCCCAGATCTACGAATTCATGGATGAACTACCTACTTTCATCACACCAATCGTCACACAGAGACCCGTGGATGTACTCAGAGCATACTCAAAATCTCAGTTGTACAGCCTTGACACACTTGTGGAGATATTTGACAATTTTGTTATCAAGTTCGACTTCATCGGTATGAAACAGGAGTTCCTTGATCAACTGAACACGTTCGGTCATTGTGATGAACTGCTCAATTCGAGTGAAGAACTGCAAACTGCAATCTCTCAACAAACCTCTTCTTATGACTTCGAGAACGATGATCTGTTCAAGAGTTATCTAATCACATTGGACTCTGCACTGTCACTGTGGGACATCGCTAAGGAGAAATACAAAGAATCACAATATGTCACATACTTCATTGCCAACAACTACAACAATGATTCATTGTGTACCGGAGTGTTCAAACGTACATCTCTTCTTCAGGACACACTATGGACTACACCTATCAATGAGAAACTGCACAGCAAGGTGTACAGTCTTTTGGACGATGAGCAACTCCTTAACATCTACTATTCTGTCACCAAGGATGTCATCATGACTGAAGGCCCATTCCCAGAGTTGATGGCGAACGTCTCATCAGCCATTAAGTCCCACCCAGCTCTTGCCACTAAGCTTCTACATACTGTGGATTTCGAGTCTGAGATGAAAGACCGTTATGGTGACAAGATCGACTCCAGATTGTCCATCGGTAACCCATTGCAGACCAACATCTATCTCTTGGAGACCGGTGAAGAAGTGTTTGAGTTTGCCACAATTGCTGGGTTGATCAGATATGCCGTCTTCCTACATGAACTGGGCATTGAGATTCCATACGAAGTGTCCTTCTGGATATCCGTCATTGCTCAAATCTCTGAAGATTACGAATTCTTGCAAGATGGTGAACAAACCAGTCTTGGTGACCTTTCTTCTTTCCAGCATACATGTCAAGAGGCTATCGTGAAACCATACACACAATACTCCATCACTGATTTGATCACTGATGTCATGACCAAGACGTATGAGATTCTACCTTTGTTCAAGCCGACTGGTGAACAGATATTGGACTTCTACCGTTGCAGACTACTCCATGCTATCCTCGTCCATGCTCAAAATGCTGATCTATCATCCACCATTGCAGAGCTCGATTTGGAGAAGTACACAAGACAAGAACTTCGTACCAAATCTCAGTCAGACTTACTTGTTTTCTGTACAGTGATCTCATCACTCTCCCATCATTTGGCATCACCAAGATACGAACGTATGAGAAACCTTGTTGGATCTGAGTTGATTGGTACACGTCCTTCTGAGATCTGCAACGTGGGCCTTAACAAATTAACAATTTTGATCAACATGATGTCATCGTTGAGTGGGACCGAGGAGATGCCATTACAGGCGCAGAGATTCAACATGATTGTCAATGAGATGATGAAGTGGTTGGATTCGGATGTTGCCTATGAGCCGGAGTTCATTGCAGTGAGGATCCAACAGTTGCAGTTGGTGTATCTATGGAACACCATCCAGTTCGAAAAGTCTGATTCATTTAAAGAACTCACTACAAAGGTATTACAAGACGCTTCCGGAATGGTTTCATTGGGAGAAGGCGAGGGCATCTTGGAGTTGAAGTACTGGACTTTGAAGTTGTACCTTCTGTTACAAAAGAGTGGTGACGTTGTTGATGCTGATGTACTGAAAGACGTGGAAGCAGAGATCTTGGAGTGCTACGCCAACGATGTTAATGGGAAAGTCAACAGTGCCGTTGTTATTTACAACGGGCTGCTTCCAAGATTCCTGCAAAACATCAGTGTACGCAACTTACAGAAGCACGAGAGCAAGTTGTTTGAGAAGTACGTTGTGAGTGGGAGTGTTTCCTTGAAGAGACCTTTGCTCAGTATGTTACAAAAACTCATTCTGAACAGACAACAGGAGAACGTTATCGAGTATGAGCTTGCCAAAGAAGGTGATGACTTGTCGAAGTTCAAGATCCCTCAGATGCTGATTAATCTTGTGAAGAACGCTCCTGATTTCGATGAACAGTTGGAAGACGACGAACAGTACTTGGAGTATCTTTGGAATTGGAAGATTGTGCTGTTCAACTTTGTCGATATCACGTTGAAGATGCGTACGATGTTCATCCAGCAGCTGCAGAATGAGAACGATGAGTTGATTACCAAGTTCTTGAACTTCCTTACCTTGTTCATCGTGGAGGATGAAGACAAGCAGTTCTTGGACCGTGTGAATGAGGACCACAGTGCCTTCATTGCGTACGACTCTGTGCACGGCTTTGAGACCGTGTCCGAGGAGATCAGACTAGTGTCTATGAACATCTACTACAGCATCTTGATGTCAATTGGATCTTTGGCTTCCCAGTGGTTCAACGATATCAAGGACCGTGGGTTCAAGCAGAAGTTGGAACAGTTCACTGCTAAGTACATCTCTCCAAGTCTGATCAAGGCCAAACTGTCGTCATTCGAAGAACGTGTGCCACAGTTGAAGAAGGGCAACGAGAACCTGTCTGTGAAGATCAACAGAATCACCAACGAGATCAAGATGACGTATGCGATTGACGAACAGTCCTTGGAAGTTGTGTTTGCTATCCCGGCCAACTATCCATTGTTGAACGTCCAGGTGAGTGGACCACAGAGGGTCGGCGTGAAGGAGACACAGTGGAAGGCATGGATCCTGGCATGTCAACGTATTGTGTCGTTACAGAACGGTGAGATCTCTGAGGCATTGGAGTTCCTATTGAGGGAGATCAGTCTCCACTTCAAAGGGTTTGAAGAGTGTGCCATTTGCTACGCCATCTTACACCAGGACAACTCGCTGCCTTCCAAGACGTGTCGTACGTGTAAGAACAAGTTCCACGCCGGATGTCTGTACAAATGGTTCAAGTCTTCTGGTGGAAGCACGTGTCCAATGTGCCGTTCCGAGTTTGAGTTCAACAAGTGAAGAATGGATAGATAGATAGATTATGTACATTAAATGAGAGACGATAGTATGTTCAAGCTCTGGCGTTTCTGCCGGCCTTTCCTCTAGGTCTGTCTCTGACCTTCATGTTGTTGCCGTGCTTACCTCTTCTGGTCTTGTAACCCTTGGCCAGTGTTCCCCATGGAGACATGGAGAGCTTGTTGGATTTGGACTTACCACGACCACCACCGTGAGGGTGATCGCACTTGTTCATGGCCACACCACGCACTGAGGGTCTGAAGCCTCTGTAACGGGCTCTACCGGCCTTACCCCACTTGGCGTGCTGGTGGTCGATGTTGGAGACGATTCCCAAAGTGGCTGTGGCGTCGATGTGGACGTAACGGTGCTCTCCGGATTGGAGCTTCACCACAGCTTTACCCTTCTCGGGCAGCTTCTGCATCAGACGGCCATAAGTACCGGCAGATCTGCAGAACTTGGCTGGACCGTTCTTGGTGATTCCGATGGCATGCACAATGGCACCGATTGGGATCATTCTGAGAGGAAGACAGTTACCCTTCTGGTTGGTTCTGGCACTGAGGATGGCCGGGTCGATCTTACCACCCATCTCCTGCATCAGGTCGTCTGGGATACCCTTTCTGTAGGACTCGACGATGTCGCCTGCTCTGAGCCCATCGGAGGCGAGGATGTAGGACATCTTCTTGGTCTGGACGTTCTTGACGAGTGCGATGTGGGCCGTTCTTGTAGGGTCGTACTCGATACGCATCACACGCTGCTTACCCGGCTCCAATCTGTGGAAGTCGACGAGTCTGGCACGACGCTTGACTCCACCACCTCTGAATCTGACTGTGATGTGACCCGTGTTGTTACGGCCACCTGTGCCTCTGACGGCGACGGTGAGGGGCTTGAAGGGAACACCTTTCCACAAGTATGGGTACACTGGTGCTCTGTACCATCTCTGACCTGGGGAACGGGGCTTGAACTTCTTGATCGGGGTGACTGTCTTTGCGAGTTTGCGACGACGCTTGATGATCTCGTCCTGCTTCTCCAGCTGTGTGAGGTCTGCGTCACGGGGAGGTATTGTGAGAAGAGACGATCTGGAGAGAAGAGGAGACTTGGACTTGGCCACTTCCACAGCTTCTGAGGGTGTCTGTGGGGTCGTTGCCAGTCCGCGGAGTCCCGATCTGAGTAGTGGGGCCCTGAGACCGGACAACTACAGTGTTCTCTGGAGTGCCGTGAACATCGCTTGTGTGTCTCGCAGTCTCTGTTGTACAGTTGTGTCTTCCTTGAGTCTCCTCTTCAGTCTCTTCATGATGGACATTTTTCCACCTAGGCCTGGGCCGGAAGTCGCGTGGGCCCATTACCCCCGGATCTCGGGCCTCCTCCCAATCACAGCGCTTTTTCTCAATTTCGCGACGGGTCTGGGAACGGTGAACGAAAGCAAAAAGAACACCCAAAGAGACACGGGTAGAGACTCATTAGAGCGTGGAATTACGCCCTCCACACACCAGCAATTATGTCTGCCAGACTTGTCTTCAAGCGTACTTTGGCCTCCGCTGCCGCCGCCGTCAAGCCACCAGTCCAGCTCTTCGGATTGGACGGTACCTACGCCACCGCTCTCTACACCGCAGCTGCTAAGGCCTCCTCTGTGGACGCTGCCTCCAAGTCTCTCGAGGCCGTCAAGTCCCTCGTCGGCAAGGACTCCCAGCTCGCCGCCGTGTTGGCCAACCCAGCCTTGTCTGCCCAGGACCGTGCTGCCGTTGTTGCCTCCGTGGCCAAGAAGGTTCCATCCATCGATGCCTCCGTCGCCAACTTCCTCAAGGTGTTGGGCGAGAACAACAGATTGGACTTGCTTCCAAACATCTTCTCCCAGTTCAAGATCCTCACCGACGCCCACAACGGTGTTGTCGAGGCCGTCGTCACTTCTGCTGCCCCATTGGAGTCCAAGATCTTGAAGAAGATCGAGTCCGCTGTTGGTAAGTCCGCCTTTGTCGGTTCCGGTAAGACCCTCAGATTGACCAACAAGGTCAACGCCGACATCCAGGGTGGTTTGATCGTTGAGGTTGGTGACAGAACTGTGGACTTGTCCATTGCCTCCAAGATCGCCAAGTTGAACGCTGCTTTGAAGGAGGCTATCTAAGCGCACGACTGTTGACGTCTACCCATATTCATTACCCACGCACACTCACAACAACATCTTCAACAAAACGACTTCTCTCTTTCCTCCCACTTCTTTCTTTCACACACACACATTGAGCCCCACGTCTGGTGACAATTCATACTTGACAGATGTCTCATGGATACAGAGATAAAACTCCAATTGAGTTGGAGATCGGCCCTGTTCCACTCTAGATATCGTACCAGTTGTCATTCTCCCCCATCATCTCAGACTGTAGGGTGATTTGTTTATCTCTTATATAACGGTGTTTATGATTACAGAAACTTAAATCTATTAGATTACGACTGGGGGAATTGTAGTGGTTGGTACGTAATGGTGTAGCCTTGGTTGGTTGATCTGAAGTTTGATGTTGACTCTCTAGTCTCTACTTCAACACATACATGTTGGCACTTATGGCCACTAAGGATGGATAAATTGATCGCTTTATACCACCAGACAATCACAGACACACCCAAGGACCCTCAATGCCCCACAGAATCACTTCAATTGTACCATAAATACGTTGTTGATCTCCCACTGTCCGTTGATAAGACACGCGTCACCATCAACCAACATCATCAACATGAACAACCCATCAAATCACCACTCTCACCGAGAAAGGCACACGAATTGAGACAACTGATACCTCTACTACAGACACTGATACACATTCACAACATTGAGTTTGTTATCGATGTTGGATCAGGAATGGGTCATCTTTCTCGACAACTAATCACAAGGACCAATTCACTAATTAGAGGACTGATATGCGTGGAAGCGGATCCAATGAGGCAAAAGGCCTCTAAGAGATTGGATTCAATGAGTAACACACATACCAAGACTCTATATATGGACTCTCTACAGATGAATGACGAACTAGTGAGGTTCATCGGGGCAAGACAGATGGTGAACGGTGGGAAGGCCTCAATGATGATGGTCGGATTGGACGTCTGTGGAGATTTGCCAGTGGAGATGATACATTTCATGCAACGAGAGTCTAGTGTATGGGACTTCAAATGTGGTGTGATAGTGCCCTGTTGTCCCCACAAAGTCACTAGGCTGATGACGATTGATAACGATGATGTTCTCAAGACACTTCCAATCTCCTCTGAACAGGACTTGAGGGTGTTACAAGACTCGGAGATTCTCACCAAATACGAATCAGAGACACCTGAGATGCCATTCCACCAATGGTTATGGCTTAAAGGTGTCATATCACCCATTCTGGAGTGTATTGTCCTTCAGGATCGTGTTTTATACTGTCAAACTCTTGGGATGGATGCCTCATTGGAAGTTGTGTTTGACTTCCAAATGAGCTCAAGAAACGTCGCCATGGTGATTACAAAAGGCAGATGATTAAGATTCGTGACTTCATTTGTACATATTTGCATGATTATATATATGTGTGTGAGTGAGATGATGTTGGATGTTTGGGTAGGTAAGTATTAGTGGATGTTCGATCATCTCTGAGCACCAGAAGCAGAGGCCACACCAACCGTGTCCTTTGGCTTGTTGTAAATCTCCCTCATCTTACGCTTCTTTGCCTCTTCTCTCTCGTGGAGGAACTGTCTGTACTTGTCGATGGTGACTTTCTTCTGCTCGGCTTTGTACTTGTCCAACTCTGCGTATCTCGTGTTGAGCAACACGTCCCAAAAGGTGAAGAAGGGCTATGAGAAGTTGGTCTTGATACCAAACTGCTGATGGTGGATGTCGTGGTAGATCGAGTTGTTAGGGAACAACTGCTGGAACGGGTCAAATGGCAGGGCGTATCCACAATGGTCATCCACGGTCTTGAGTGTGGCAAAAGTGTACAACACCAACTGTTCTCTTGGGGTGAGCCCAGTAACAATGGCAGCGATACCTGTGCCCAATGTGTCCAAAAGGAAACCTTCGAATGGGTCGTTGTACAGGGCACCAAACGCGTAGGGGACGTATAACTGGTGGTGTCTCGAGTGGAATCTCTTGTAGAGATACTTGTTCATGTGCATCAGTCTGTGCAACATGTACTGCCACGAGTCGATGATGGCGAAGGCAACAAAGATCTTGATGAGGGAGACTCCGTACATGTACATGAACCAGTGGAGTTCCCTTGGTAGGAGTGGGAACTTCAAGTAACGGCTCATGACTTGGTACTCTTCGTCTCCCGTGAACTGTTCTTCGTCGAGGAACGTGGCCAAGTATCCCACAATGGTCTGGATCACGTGCTGTAGTACGACGTCTCTAAACACATGCGACTTGGATGCCAGGTTTCTGGAGGCAACCTCTTCAGGTGGATGGATCCGGTACTTCTCTGCCAACTCGTAGTAGTCAATGAGCGCAAAGAAGCCCGAGTAGGACCAATACGCAACGATGGGCAACACCAGGGCGAGGATGTTGTCTGGGACGCCCTCTATCAGCGACGGTTTAGGTACCAGTGTGTACGTGGGCAGTGCTGTGGTGGTGGAGTTCATCATTGTGGGTGGCAGCACACTTGTGGGGTGTGGTGCTTTCTGTATAGCTGGAATGTGTTGTGGGTCTGTAAGTGTGTGAGGTAAACACGGATGTGAGAGCTCCTTTATAGAATCGGATGGACGTCGCTTGTGTGTGAGAAACGGTCACGAGGTCTCCCAAAAGGCGGTGGTGATGACTATGTAGTGTCTCCAAATGTAAACAAGGAGTGGCGAGACTTTCACCGCCTATAAAATTAAAAAGGGGGCATCATCGTAGTGCTAATTCGTACTTATGGCCTCATGATGGGAAAAAAGGAAAGACGGCCGGGTTGGAGCGCATAAGTGTCGTGGCGGTGCGGCGCGACGGATATGCTGTGGAGTTGAACGGTTTTCGTCTCTTCATGACGACCTCGATGGGGACTGGAAAAAAGTGGACTAGGTATGAATGGGGGGACACAATTAGATAGCCCACATACCTCAGCTATTGGACACAAGACCCATCGTATAGAACCATCAACCATGTCCAACAGATTCAGACCGGCCAAGTGGCTCGCTCGCAACGGGTACGGCCCGCAGGTGTTCGTCTTCAGAAACATCGAGTCCGGCCAGGTGATGTACTCACAACTACCAACCTTCACCGACTATCAGATCAAAGTGCAATTCCAAAGACCAAACTGGCAGAACCGCAGACCGACAACGAGAAGAGACATCTGGAGAGTGATGGCCGTGGCGGACTTCGAGTCCTACGAGGCCGCAGTCGAGGCCTACGAAACACTGGTGAGGCTCAGATCCATGAGAGACCTCACACTCAAAGACGTTGCGATGAAGTTCAGACCTAGAAACAAGGACGGCAACATCTGGTACTCTGCACAGTTCAGACCGGTATACACACAAGAGGCCGTGGCGGACCTGGCCACTGCGATCGAGTACGTCAAGAGCAAAGCCAAGATCCATTGGGAAGACGAGTGGAGAAAAGGTGATTTGAAGCATTGGAACACAGAGCTCGTGGAGCACGAAGTCATGGACAGAGTCGCTCTCCAGACTCCAAAGGCCCTGCTGGAAGACCTCAAGAACAGAGCCGTCAAGGAGTTTGCCAAGATGAGAAAGCAGAGTGGAGTGGCTGAGGAGCCAGTGGTGGAACAACAACCAGCGGAACAGCGTGCTTAAAGCGATGGTATCCTGGGAAATGACCATGAAAGAAACGGACTTGTATATATACTCGTGTCACCAGATATTATCCCACCACAATAGACATACTGCATTTTGTAACCATCGAGTTTGTTATGTTTAGTTTAACGCGTAGTGTGGAAGAACTTAGAAGCGATGAGGAACTTCTGAGATCTATCTCACTCATCTTCAACATAAACCTCATCATTGACATTGTAACCCAACACAGCCATCAAACCTACACCAAAAAGTCACATCACCCACCAACTATGAGAGTCAGAGAACCAAGAGTTGTCGAAAAGGATCTCTTGTTCCCCTGGATGCTAAGAGAAATGTGTAAGGCCTACTCACCTGGCCTAGAGATCCGCAACTTTGCACCACCGAACCCCATGGGAATACGCACCATTATGGTCTTGAAATACCTCAAGACTCTACCAGACAACTCTCTAGTAGTGTCAATATGTGACTCCAACCACACGTGTATCGCCATCTTCACCAAAGAGCTCGTACAAAAGTATGAAAGAGAGAACATGTGTCGAATCACTCAAAACACACTGGGGAATCTCTTCAACGTCACCAAGATGACACTTCAATGGATGTCACACTTACAAATCTCGAGAATGGTGGACTCACAAAGACTCATACCGCACTACAACAACGTTCACAGCTTGGCGATACTCTTCATCGAGGAGATGGAAGTGATGGATAGAGACACCACGGTGCTTAGCGTACAACTACAGAGCTGTTACGACACAAGGGAGTACAGAGAAACGGTCAAGCCTTTCTAGTACGATACTTACAATATATTCGAGTGCCTATAAGGCACACTTCAGATGGTCTCAAACTTGTGGTGGCCCAACTCCACAGCGTATCCCAACACAAGCTTGGTGAACTCTGCAATGTGGTCGAAACTCAATCTGTCCAAGGTGTCCCCCGTCGAGTGGATGTATGGAGACGTGTACTTGAACTCGGACTCAATGATGAAACTGGATGGGTACCCGTTCTTCAAAGCAGAGGCGTGGTCGGAACAGGCATACCCACACGAGGTCTCTCTCCATGGGATGCTCAAGTAGGAGTCAATCACAAGCTTCACAAACTCGGTCAACTCCGGGTTCACGTTGTCGCCAATCACACCAACGTGCTCTTCGATGCCATTGTCAAGTGTCTTTTGGATGTATCCAGTCATGTCCTGCTGCAACATTGCAACAACCTGCTTCCCCTGCTCTTTGTACTCGGTGAAGATGTCCAACGAACCCAACAGTCCACCTTCCTCCGCAGAGTAGAAGTGGAACTCCACAGTGTTCTCAGGCGCAAACCCGTTCTGGAGCAGGATACGCAATGCCTCCAAGTTGGTCGTCACTCCAGATCCATCGTCATCTGCTCCCGGTGCTCCCAACAGTGTAGGGAACAACAAGTTGGTGGAGTCCTGATGACAACCCACAACGACAATCTCGTCTGGTCTCTTGGATCCCTTGACACTCAGGATGGTAGAGAACTGGGCCCAGTTGTGCTTGAACGGTCTTACGGTGATCTGTGCTTCTGTCTTGGACTCATCCACGAGTTGTTGCAAAGTGTTGAGCAACCATTGTGCACTCTCCTTACCGGTGTCGGACTTGTAATAGCGCGTGAAGAAAGAGGAGAACTGTGCCAAGTTGTCGTGCAACTTCTGCTTGTCGATCTGCTCAATCAACGCATACACTTCGTCGCTGTGGGTGACGTTTGTAGGGTAGTTATACGTAGGAACAGCCACGGTGGATTTCTCACTGCTCTGGAAGAACCAACCTGTGTGTTCGGTGACGTCGAAGAAGTTCACACCAGAACGTTTCAATCTCAACTTCTCAGACTCGGAGACTCTGATTGGTGAGGCGTTCTCCGATGTCACAATGAGACGGTCTTTGGACTCACCGAGGGATAAGAGAGAACCAACAACGCTCTCAAGACGACCCAAGGAGGCGAAGTCGAGGAGAGAAAGAGCGCTGGATTGGTGTAAGAGAGGGAGGATAGCAAGTAAGGTTTCGACTTTCATCTTTAGTGTAAGCTGAATGGATTCTCTAGGATGAAGCTGAGTGACACCGAGTACCAATTGGAGAAGTTGAAGTTGCTTATCGGGCCACTTCCCGGCCTCGGCCTCGGGTTGGGGTCACCCTACCGAACAGGATAACCAACGTACTCCCGTCACTACATTCTACCCAATTCTACCCAGACACACACATAAAACTATGACATTCAAAAGCTGTATCTAACACAAGTCAGAAGATAACATCGTCTTCCTGTTCTGCGACGAGATTTGTGCCGTCCACCTGTGCTGCGAGTGCCTCAACCTGTGCAGCTTCGTCCACCACTGGATCCTTCTTTTCTGTAGCTTCCTCTTCTTCTGGCTTCTCCTCTGTCTCATCTGTAGTAGTAGTGATACCAGCAGCTTCAGCGTCAGCAGCAGCCTGTGCCTCGGCAAGCTTCTTGGCCTTCATAGCAGCGTCCTGTGCACGCGTGGCCTGTTCCTTCTTCTCTTGCACTTTCTTCAATCTGTAGAACTCCTCTCTTTCCAACTCGTCCAACTCAGACATGATGTATGCGATAGTGTTCTCCGTTCTTGGAATGATAACGTGCTCGATGGCATTGACACGTCTGTTTGTGACCTTGATGACTTCGTCCAAGATGATGAAGGCCGTTTGTAACGAGGCCAACTCCACAAGCGTCTCCACGGCCTTGGAGTACACCTGCTTGGCCTTTTGGATCTGCTGACCACCACGACCCAGACCTGTGAGCTTGAAGTCGTTTATAGAGTCGTCAATGTACTTCTCAAACTGGGGCAAGTAGACACCACTGACGTTTTCCTGGCGGGCTCTGACTTTGAAACGGGCATTCTTCACAGACTCCTGTACTTGGTACCCGATGTTGTCACCTGTGGCATATGTCACTTCTGCCAACGAGAAGGCAGCAGTCTGCATAACACGACCCATCTTACGCTTAGCGTCGTCGATACGCTTTGTAATGTCTCTGAATCTCTTGGTCAATGCTTCGGATTTTCTCTTCAAGAGAGAGTGTCCCTGCTGGGCACCTTTGAGCTTACCCTTCATAAGACCAAGGGTCATACGGGTGGGGAAAACTGCCTCTCTGTAGTGAAGGGGAATGCGGTTAGTTCTATCTGCTCTGGTACGTAGTTGTGTCCACCTGTGAGATCTCTCCACCGCCTCCATGACGGGAGAGACGGATAAGCGGATAAAAAACAAAAACAAACTTACCTGTTAGCTCCCGACATTGTTCACAGTCACAGACAAGCAATTTATATAGAGATCAAACAGCTGGAATAACAATCATCTCCTTCTAATCCGCCCGCAATCGGAGGAGCTGATAATTGAAAGCAGGCTGCCTCTATCAAGGAATTCACCCGCGAAAATTACCCTGCCTGCGCTATTGACACACGTCAGTATGGCAGTACTGGAAGAAGAAGTTACACTACCTACCTATGTATTGAGGATGGTTATACCCGTAAATGATTCATAAAACAGATGTAAAAGAGGAGTGCAAGTATGTGAATACGTCATACCCGTTTAGTGGATTCCAGCCGGACAGTGTGATGGCAAACTGCTCTCGATGACCTTGTTAACGTCCGCGTAGTCAATCACAACACCTTTATCCGAACATTTGGCCTTGGACTTCAACTCAGAACACAACCCATCAATATCGATATCAGCGTATTTAGGATGTGATGTGATTCTATCCCAAATCTCCGTACATTTGAGCAAACGGCTCTCCTTGGCCGGTACCACTTCGTCATCTTCACCAGCAGTAGTTGCACCACCGATGATCTCACTTGTGAAAGTTGTGGATGGGACATTCGTTACTGTTAACTGAGCATCAGCGGGCAATCCAGTGAAGCCGTGTCGTTGCTGTTGCTGCTGCTGCTGCTGCTGCTATGACTGTGTTGGTGGCTGCATTAAAACACCAAATGGATCGTACATCGACTCCTCTGTAGTGAGTTCTGCAAGCGGATCAGCCTGTGTTGTGAGACCGAAAATGTCATCCATATCTGTGTGTGCGGCACCGGATCCAAAGGCCATGGAGGCATCAAACGATGGGAAGTTGTAATCCAAGTTGGAATCTTTCAAGAATCCTAATGGGTCAGTCAACAGCGATGAGTTGATAGACTCTTTTGGTGTGAAGGCAGAAACGGAAGGTGCAGGCGTGGAACTTGCACTCTTAGCTCTTGGAATAGGTGATTGTTTGGTACCACATGCGGTACCCAAATCGTTACAGAACTCACTCACGCCTTCGTTGAAGTTCTCGTCAAAGTTGAACTCCTGATGAGTGGACTTGTCCTGTTTCTTGGTAGCAGTGGCACTACCTGTCTTGGTGGAGTTGAACATCGGCAGATCTCTTTGGTCATCTGCGTTGTACAGCTCAAAGGGTGATGAACCTGTCGATGAAGATGCATAACTCGAGCTGCCATCTGCCGAGAGTGCTGGTATGGTGGAAGAAGATGCACTGTGGCTGAACATGTTCGGTGTAGTCTGTACTGAACCTTTACGGCTCCATGGGAACTCGAAGGAAAACTGTGAATTAGCAATGGACTTCATCGTACTGCTCTCAGAGCCGTTAACAGACGACGACGAGGCAGACATTGTAGAAGATGGGGTACCACCACCGTTCACCTGATTGAACCCAGGAAGGTTCAGATCGCTAACGTCTGTGGTACCTCTGTGCTTGGCCAGCTCGCTCATCAACGTCTGTACTTGTAAACGCAAGAACTCGGACTCTGTGTGTGCCTACTTCGTCTCCTACTCGAGTGTCTGGATCTTCTCCTCCAACTCCTTCATCTTTCTCTCTTTACGTTCTCTAAACGCTCTCTGGGCGGCTCTGTTCTGGGCGGTTCGCTTGTTCTTTGGCTCGGTGTCAATCGGCTTGCGACCTGGTTTGCTCGTCTTCTTGGGTTCAGGTCTCTTAGCATCGCTCTCAGCAGCGGGGGACCCACTCACTTGGTCGATCTGACGCTTGTTCAGCAGTTCAGTCATGGTCGTGTTGTGTTGTATGAGGTGGAGTGAGGTGTGCGATGGATGGGGCAATTTGTAAGCAAGCAAGCAAGTAAGCAAGGGTTCTCTTCCAATCAGTGGGTATCTAGCGTCTTTGTAGTCGATGAGAGTGCCTGATAAGCGCTATTCTCTGTTCTGATGTACGACGATGACTCAATACTCTCGGTGGCGGCTTTCAAGTCCCAAAGAAGACCTCGAGAGAAGTTGAATGTAAAGTGTAGAAGTTTCAGGAATCCCTCATGTAAAGTGCGGAGCGTGTGATGACAAATAGAGTTTGGGGTTACCCGGCCGCAGCGTGGGACGGATTTAGCGGGCTGAAGGGACACTTTGGGAAAGATCACTTTACAGTAGTTTGTAACTACGTTGTGGTACTTCGATGTCCATCTACAATCTCTAGCTCTTTCATGAGTAGTTCGTCTTGATTCCATCCCTATCCACATCTTCCTCGTAACAAAGATACTCATCAATCAACAAGAATAGCTCGGACGAATCCAGTTAGTTCATCTCTCCTCATTATGTCCCAATGATGTCAATGTCAAGCCCTCAGTGACCCACACTATACACAAAAGTAATCCCATATACTCCCCCTTGCCTCAGCTTCACAGTCATCAATATGTGTCCTGAGTGTCATGTCTGCTATTGAAATGGACCAATACAACCACGAGAAAACCCGAACCGAAGAACAGGTTATAAAATGAGGTTGTCTTGGTGAGTAAATTAGCAATGTTTCTCTTGTTTGCACCAAAATAGGAACTTAGTATGGCTCAGTTGAGTTGAGTATCGTGAAGATAAACCCCAAAGGAGACTAAGCACCAGAGTGTTGGCAAACTGACGGTGTGTTTATACAAAATTGGAAGGACACGGACACAAATGATAACTGGAAGTGGAAAAATCGAGGAAGGAGAGATAAGATGGATCACTGGACAAACAATGGAGAAGATAGTTGATGATGGTAGAAGTAGTATCTGTGTGGATGTAGAATGTGAATGGAAGTGTAGAACCAAGAATGAACCCTGCTGAAAAGAAGTTAATAGCTTACAAGAACCCCATGAAAAAGTCCCTGAATAAACGTAAAGAAACCCATGTAATCTCAATATACACCAATATTAGTAGAAGTCATAAAATCAGTTCTCTGGGATGTCAATCTCACCAGCGTTGATAGCCTCGATGATATCGTGTGGGTTCTTGTAGTTGACTCTGCAGCCGACGGACTGAGCAGTACCCAAGATCTCCTTGGTGACGGAAGCCAAGTTCTTACCGAAGGACTTCTCCTTCATCTGTCTGGCAATCTCAATGATCTCCTCAAGAGCGACGTTACCGTTGTGCTTGATGTTCTTCTCTTTCTTCTTGTCTCTGGCTGGCTCCTTAAGGGCAGTGATGACGAGGGAAGAAGCAGATGGAACGACGGAGGCGGTGGCCTGTCTGTTCTGGATCTTCAACTCAACGGTGACCTTGATACCCTTGAACTGCTTGGTGGCCTTAGCAATGTCTTCACCAACCTTCTTTGGGGAAAGACCCAATGGACCAATCTTTGGAGCAAGGGCAGCGGAGTTACCAACCTCACCACCGGTGGCTCTCAAGTAGATGTACTTAACTTCAGTTGGGTCGAATTTTGGAGGCATTTTGGGTTGATAATTCAGATAGGTGGTCCCTTCAACTAGGCTCTATTATCTGTACTGTTACTTCGTCTCTTTGATCACCAACATTTTTTTTCACCAAGTGGGAAGGGAGCCCAGACACCCGCACATTCTGGCCGGCCGCGCACAGTCCCGTGTGGGAGCTGAATTTTCCTGCGCGCCATGGAGGAAGTGTCGATTCGCGTAGTTTAGTGATATCCTTGTTTGTCGGTGCGTCGCGTCCTTTGGAGTTTGAAATTGTAGATGTGCGGGTGTTTTCTGATGGATTTGATTAGGGCTTCAAACGGGGCACGTGACTACTATGAGGGCTATCATCGTAAACGTCATCTATCAAGTTGCATCTATATATACAATCGTTACGTTTCATTCATCACATACGCTTAACAAGTGGGAAATAGCGATGGAAGCCTTCTCTCCCCACAATCACACGCTAGGTCTCACCCAAGTGCTCTTTACCAATGTTCAGCACAAGTCCAATACACGATCTTTGCATGTCCTTGTACCATTGTAACCAATCCTCTTGACAAAGCTTGAACCCAATGGCTTCATCTCCTTGTTGAATCCCCTCAGTGAATGTCTTGAGGTATGCCATCAATGTCTGCTTCATCTCCTGCACTTCCTGAGTGGTGTGCTTGAACGACTTGCTTGTAAATCTGCGTACATCACGTTGGTAGTGGTCAAACTGTGGGCAGTTTGGCACCCCAACTGTGGAGAAGGGCTTCATTCTGAATCGATACAAAAGATCTTCATTGGTGAATGGGAACTCTGGTGTCTTGAGCAATCCCTCTTTCATCAGGTTGTTGAGATGTACCACCTGTAGATGACACAATCCACGTGTTATCTGGTACTTTACCACTAGTTTCTCCAACATGGCCACTGAACGTTCCAGCACCACTAGCTCATTGGCAGTTTTGGATTGCATTTTCTCCTTGTATCTTAACTTCTGGTCACCTTTCTTTTTTTTCAGTTGCTTCGACATGTTCTTGATCTTGTCAATCTTAGCCATGTTGTACTTGAGAACTCTATCGAGCAATGCCAACATGTGGTCGTGTAGATGCAAGGCGTACCAGTACATGTGGTGGTATTCCCAAGTATTGTACAACTCCAGCTCAAATCCTCTAAGCACCACCTGGATCATGATATCTGTCTTCTTGTAGTAGAGCCATGATGTGATTGGTAAAGCTGGTGCTTGTGCGCCCATGTACTCAAATTCATCGTGGATCTGGAAAGTGGACTTCATATCCATCTCAAAGTTCTCAGCGTGTGCTTGTAGTGTGTCGAATGTCACGATGGCTCTAGAGAGATGTTGTCTCTGTCGACATGGGTTTTGGTTGAGAGTGGCGAACCATTCGAAGTAACCAGCACTAATCTGTTCCAGTTGTTCATTGAGTTTCAACTTGATCACTTCGTTATCGGAGTTGAAAATCTCAGAGTCACAACATGAGAACTGCGTTAGTTCTTCGATAAGGAACTCGTTGAAAGATTCAGCACCTAGAACGGTACGATCATCTCGGATAAGGAACAATGGGTAAATGGCACGCGCTAGGACGTGATGGTGTGCATTGGCGAAGTTTTGTGCGTGTGCCAGGACATCCAAGTGGGAAGTTCTCTTGGAGACAACGAGTATCTGTGTGAGGTCGTTGAGGAAAAGATGTAGGGAGGAGTAATCTTCTGAGTGTGGGGAAACTAGCTCTCTGCTTGGTGCTCTGTTGTCACAACGCTTTTGGATACCCATGGAGAAGCACCCTGGTATTGGGGTGAGAGTGTTAAGATATGACACATTTTCGCTTAGTACGTCGGCATATGTCTTGAGGGAGTCCACTGTGGATGCATTGAGGAAGGCACCAGCAGTTGAGACGTTTGAAGAGAGGTGTTGAGGTACTTCGATGAGTTTGCTGATGGTTTGGATGACCGTCTGTAGTAGCATGGCGTCTTTTTCGTTGGCGTACTGCTCTTGGAGTAAAGTGATTGAGTTATCAAGCTCTCTCAACACGTCATCTGTGTTGATAAGAGACAGTATGTCGAGATGCATCGTCTGTACGGACATGTCTTCTTCCTCGTACACTACACCGGCTTGCCCCAATGTACAACACAGTCTAGCGAAAGTCAGAACACCAAGCACAACGCTTCTGAGCACTTTATTGACAAGAGGGGACTTTTCAGGATCAGCAGATCCATCAAAGATAGCCGCTTCGAGTCCATTATGTGGGTCCTTGGTGTAGTTGATGAGCAGTTCTTCAACGTATCGACAGCTGAATACCGTAACACTGAGGGTGGAGTTGGTGAGCCATGTGAAAATACTGCGGAGGAGACAGTCACTGAGACATAGTACCTCACCCAGAGATCTCTCCACACTGCAGTTGAAGTTCAATTCCTAGTCGGTGAGCTTGATGAGTCCACTGTCCAGTTTATCGTTGTCGATCTCCAATGCCTGGGTGCCCTCGAAGAGTGAGAAGTGTGGAGACCTCACAACGACGTTGTTCTTGAGGACCTGTGCCCGCGAAAACAGCACTTTTGTGATGTCTGTGTACTCCATAGTGTAGGGAGGTAGTAGAGTCTTCTATTTGGATTTGGAGATCGATGATGAAGACACACGTTCACACGTTCATGAGAGTTGGAGATCTGCTGAAATGGCACCCGGTGGCTATTGACACGCGGAGAAGATGGCAGATGTTTACGTCAAAAAAAAAAAACGGCCTTCTTATCCGCGCTCCGATCTCACATCTACAGCGGGGCCGATAAACGTCGAACTTGATGACCTTCTGGAAGCCGTCAAACTTCTAGGAGCGTTGTTCAAATCCTCGGCGCTTCGATTGTGTATCCCAACCGCCTCAACAACCCAATCGCTACCCAACTCTCTACACAATGCTGCTCAGACGGCTTCTTTCCACCACAGCGAGACGATTGAACGTTGCACACTCACCACTAGCGGAGTACGACAGGCTCGTGTCCATCGGCAAGCTGAGAGATGATCCGTACCAGCGCAAGATCATCTCCTCACTGGGCTCTCTCCACCAAGGCCTGAGCGAATATCAGCCTCCTCAAGTCGAGATCCCCACAATGGAGGATCTCCAGCCGAAGACGGGACTCTTCTCCAGACTCTTTGGAGGTTCCAAGAAGTCACAGAAGGCCGCTGCCGGAGACTTCTCCACCATCCCAAAGGGCATCTATCTCTATGGAGACGTCGGTTGTGGTAAGACGATGTTGATGGATCTTTTCTACTCCACAATCCCTAAACATCTTACCAAGAAGAGACTCCATTTCCACCAGTTCATGCAGGGACTCCACAAGAGACGTCACCAGCTTATCATGCAACACGGCTCCCCAGACATCGACACAATCCCTATGCTCGCAGCAGAGATGGCTCAGGAAGCAACTGTCTTATGCTTTGATGAGTTCCAAGTCACAGACGTGGCTGATGCGATGTTGCTTCGTCGTGTCATCGAGACAGTACTGGCCTCGGATCACGGACTGGTGCTGTTCGCTACTTCCAACAGAGCTCCAGATGAGCTGTACATCAACGGTATCCAGCGTGAGTCCTTCATCCCATGTATCGAGCTTATCAAGGACCGCACTGAGGTGATCTTCCTCGACTCACCAACGGACTACAGAAAAGTACCAAAGCCAATCTCATCGGTGTATTGGACCCCTAGTCCTGGTGTCTCCTACTTGGCCCCAGCTTCCCAGACAGCAGCTGCACATCACGTTGAGAACTGGTACAACTTCTTCGCACAGGGACACCCACCTGAGTCTAATGTGGAACTAACCATTTGGGGGCGTAAGCTACAAGTGCCCAAGTCATCTCCTCCGTATGTGGCTCAGTTTTCCTTCGCTGAGCTTTGTGGGAAACCATTGGCAGCCGGTGACTATCTCTCACTGGCTCAGCACTTCAACACATTCATCGTCACTGATATCCCGTACTTGTCTGTCCAAAGAAGAGACCTTGTGAGACGTTTCATCACGTTCTTGGATGCCGTGTACGACAATCATGGAAGACTGTGTGTCACTGCTGCTGCTCCGTTCGAGGACCTCTTTGTCGAGCCTGAACAGATGAAGAACGATTACGAGTTGAACAGCGTGGAGATGGAAGCAGCTGACAGTGCAGAAGATGGACTGGAAGATGATGAGTTGGTCAAGACACATGGATTCAGTAAGAAAGCCGCAAAGAACGCTAAGATGTTCCAGTTGGACGAAGAGAGATTCGCATTTGCTAGAGCACTCTCGAGACTTTCACACATGTCTACACAGGACTGGGTCGATAGCAACGGACATAAGAAGTGAACATCAAAAGTATACACGACATTTAGATATCCAAATCGATGGCATCCGGATTAGCCACTGTTTCTTCACTCGCGTTGATGCTGCTCACCTTAGGCCCCTCTGATGACTTCACAAATCCCACAACTTCACCATCCAGATCCGTGTTGAACTCAGCTTTGGCCTTTCTCTGCCAACTGAGCATCTCCTTGAACGTAGCCTTGTCTCCGTGATCCACTTCAAACTGATACCACCAGTCCCACAACTGCTGTGACTTCTGTGGTGATTGTAGCATAGCACCGTGTTGTAATATGGCACGTACACGGGCATATTCGTGCAATTGGGTCTCCACTTGTGCAAACTGAATCACAAATGATACACTCTGAGAAGGTGGGAGAATTTCCAATGCCCTTGTGAAGTACTTTCTAGTAGATGGTAGTCCGAAATGCTTCTCAGTCTTGTGGATCAGAAGCTCCAACACCTCGGGTTTCGACTTCCCATCAACAGCGTCCACGGCTCTCTCAAGACACTTCACGCTTCTCTGTACAGACCCTTTGTCTTCTTCGAGCTTCGAGTAGAGGATGTATATCGTCTTGGATAGTTCTGCCGGACATCCTTCCAACGCCTGGTCGAAAAGATCACGTAGTCTCTCCAATGGCAGATCACGTTTAAGTGCTTTTGTCAAGTAGATGTTCCATATCTCGAACGCCACAGGGTACTTGAAGATAGCGACACCTCTCTCGTACACTTTGAAAGCCTCTTCAAACATACTGAGCTCCTCGAGGAAGTTGGCGTAGTTCACCACAGTGAGTGGCGTGGCAATCTTCAACTGGAACACAATGTCGTATACTTCTCGTGTTCTCTCCACGTCTCCGGAACTCTCCACCAAGTCCAAGTAGAAACTCCACAGTTTGATGCTCTTGTGAATCCTTTCCTGTACACTCAACGTACGGTCTTTGTAGTCCACTTTCTTGTCTCTCGATCTGGTGGCAATCTCACACACTTTGATGGCCATATTTAAATCGTCCTGTCTCAACTCCAATTCAGACCAGTGGATCCACACGTTGACCAACTCTTCAGGGTCGTTGAAGGGCACTTTCACAGCTTTGTCCAGGATCGTTCTTGCTGTTTGTAAGTCACCATTGTCTTCATATACCTGAGAGTAGCTGATCCATATCTTTGAAAGTCCAGGGGAGGCTCTTTGTGGTGAGATCTTGGTGATTGCCTCCACGTACGTCTGGATAACCTGTGGGAGTTGTTCTGGGTTAGCAGCATACAAAGAGGCCTTGTGGAGCCAATGATCCACCGTGTCAGGAGATTGACGGATCTTCACGTCGTCGAGCAAGAACTCTCTCTGGTTCATCACTCTCTCGAACTTTTCCAGTTTGAAGTCCAGTTCTAATGTGATGCTCGAGGTATCCATTCCTTCGTCTTCCAACTTCTGAACGCGGGACATCAACTTGGACACCATGGCCTCCAAGAACTCTGTGTATGCATCGTATATCAGAGTGAAGTCACGCACTGTCAGAACTGAGGCAAGACCATCTTCGAATACTTGAGTGGCCCTGTTATGGCTCTGGTGTTTGATGTAATATGTGGCCAATTTCACATACAACTTGCCCTGTTGGTCTGGGAACCTCGTGAGACCGTCTTTGATGAAGCTCTCTACTTTCTTGTTGTGATCAAGTGTTGGTCTCTTGACACTGCTGAGCAACTCGAAGAACTCTAGGTATAGTTCCAGTGGTGACTTCCCCTGTTCTGAGACGAATGAAGGGTCATTGATGACCTTTTGGAACAGCTCCATCGATCCATCGAGGTCTTTGAACTCCATCAACTTCTCCAATACCAATTCAAGCTTCTCTGGTGCGAATTTCAGATATCTCTTGTATATGAGGGCACCAGTTGCACCACCAACATCATCTGCAAACTGTGTGAATAGTGGCCATATCCAATGGTGCTGTGTCAATGGTAAGCATCTTAGGGCGTCATTGAACTTGTGTCTGATCATTGTCACATCGGGCTGCAGCATCAAGAATTGTAAATACTTCACCCATAGTAGAGGCATCTTGGAGAGTAGTTCCATCGCTTGTTCGAACTGCTTGTTCAACTTGATGTACTCGGTTTTGTGTTCCAAAGGGTGTAATTTGGAGACGATTTCAACATAGTGGTCCAAATAGAGCATCCACAATTTATAACTTCTCTTTAGCTGCGTACACGCTCTTTTCAACACGAACAATCTGCCCAAATCTGATTGTTGATGGTAGTAGTAGTTGAGCCATGGTCGGATGTCGTCTGGTGTTTTGAGCACTTGTAGTTCATAGAGGATGTCGGAGTCCCGTATTAGTGAGCAGTCCAGGGCTATAGGAGATCGTGTAGCAGTCATTGGGTGTCTTTTATGTTCTAGATTGGGTCTAAAGTAGTATACTTGATGTTTATCGATATCGATGATAGATGAGTTGGTCTTAGTCCCCGGTAATTGAGTCTTCGGAAAGTAGTGTCCAAACATACAAAAAAGGAAGAAAAAGACGACCAGTACTTCTATAAAAAAAAAAGAAGAATCTAAAAGGGGGCCGTTTTGGCCCCAAATTAGCATGTTTGACCGCTATTTACTCATTGAAAACTCAAATATAAGAGAAAACTGATATATACACAGGAATCAGCAGATCAGGAACTTTCCGAGAGTACTTACAACATCCATTTTGAAGCGAAAAATTTTTTTTCTTGGAAAGTTAGGGATTTCGCCATAGTTAAGGACATGAGCTTATAGGCGTAGCGGTGAGGCATAGTGAGGTACGGTGGTAGCGAAGGTGTCGAGAAGGGTTTTGGGTGACGTACTGATGATGATTTACTGTGTGTACAGACTAAACTTGCTTTTTTACTTCATTCCCGGTCTAATAACTGAGCTTCAAAGCCCTGAGGCGATAGAAGAGGTCATTCCTCATCACTTAGCTTTACTTGAGGTCCCAAATAACCAAAGATAACCATGGAATTCATAGTTTGATCATAAAGCATTGATTTAATGACTAATATCTCTAAACCCATTTTATAG